>OX940736.1:12277200-12442200 GCA_954870855.1 Scutellaria minor | reverse complement strand
AATATACTGCCTTTGGACAGCAAAGTGTTTGTCTGCTCTTTCGATTCTCCTTTTTCATATACTATCCACTAAATTTACAAACTTTTCAAGGACTTGTTAAAGAATTCCCTGACATTATCATAATGACCCCATGCCTGGAATGTGTTTAACATAACTAAGTAGCTTGTCTAACTGCGGCTGTTTTTTTAAATGTTTTCCATTGATTTTCAGATTATGTGGTTAGTAGACACCTTCAGGGGAAATGTTGTGGACACATCAGAACACACTTTGACGGTGGAGGTTGGGTTTTCTTTTCACACTATGAAATGTCATTTAAGTTCCTCAATATCTTATTTTTGAATTAAAATGTCAAAGTTAGAAAACTAAATGCTGAAAAATTAAGATGTTTGTAAGTTTACCTTTTAGATTTTGCCATAACATGTCATCTGAAAACCTAGAAGCTGAAAAGGTTTTGGGCTCCGATTGAGTGTTAAATAATTTGGTTTATTAAATACTCTGGCCATATTAATTGGCATGACTAACTTCTGATGGGAGACGGCACTTTCCTCCGAAATAATGTCTATAGTTTTGATAGCAATATCACTTGAAATACAATCAAGTTGAAAGTTGTTTTATCATATGAATGCAAACATGTAAGGCTCCATCATTATGTATTTCATGCATATAAACTTGTTTTCATTACCATGATTCGCATACTATGACAATTTGAAAATAGCCTCTTTGGATGATGTCTTCCAGCCAAGTTTGTCTATAATGAATTTATCTTGTGTCCAATTACCTTCAAGTCCTCAATATGCTATATTTAAAGCTTCTTTTCTTACCTATGACATAGGTCACTGGAGACCCAGGTAAGATGGCAGCTGTCTTGAGAAATCTCAGCAAGTTTGGTATCAAAGAGCTAGCTAGAACTGGGAAGGTAATATTATTTACGTGGCGATGCTGCATTAATTCAATGAATGTATGAGCTTACAAGGGCTCAATTCATATCTGATTAAATTTAATGATTGTATGGATGAGACTGTCTCTGTTTCATATATGATTTATTTTCTAATGGTGGTTGAGTGTGTCACTTGGGCTGAATGTCATGCATCTATACATTTGCATTAGTCCTACCTTATGATCAATGTAACATAATATAAGTAAACAGACATCAAAATAACTTCTAACGAATAAAATTTGTTGGTGTGATTGGAGGATGTTTTTTGAATAGGTGCATTTTCTTGCAACTATTTATGAATGTGGCACTTTTTTGCTTTGTATGTATCCATTCAAGGCAATTCTACAAAATTTATATAAACCCCAAAAACTCCAACATAAGAGTACTGAAAATTACAATATAGTTTCTTCCAAAATACTTGAGGTTTCTCGCTCTCTCTTTTTCATATTATTTCTGTATTTAATTTCATAAAACCTTGTGATTCTTGCTCCACATAGTTCAAAACAGTGCAACTTTTGAACTATTGTGAATAAGATTTGTATCCTGGAAGGTTAATTCCTCAAGAACCATTTGCAACTTTTTGTGAGGAATTGATACCTTCAAGGATTGCATCTTTCTATATGCGTAACCTATACAATTCCGTCACCCACATATTACACATACAACAAAGAACATATTCTACTTGAGTCCAATTTGATGGTTGAAGGTCTTTAAGTTTTATTTTCCTTCTCAATCTTTATATAACTTCTGAAATAACGACACTCAGATTGCATTGAGAAGGGAAAAGATGGGCGAGACAGCACCTTTTTGGAGGTTTTCTGCAGCTTCATATCCAGATCTGCAAGGAACTATTCCCATTGAGGATGACAGTTCTAGTAAGAAAATCATTGAAAAGCACATCAATGGCAGCCTTATTGCTGACTCAGGGGTAGATATGCTGAAATCTTCTCATGCTATAGTTTTTCTGCATTTCTCTTGTTAATTTTCTCTAAATGATCAGTGCTTGTAAATTGATTTCAATATTTAGGCATGCATTCGGTTAACGTCAATTGGTATCATCCATGCACTTATTTGTGTTCATGGTGGCCACATTGTCATCTAATTGGATTTTCAGAGTATGGAATTTTCTTTTCATTGATGAATCTGTTTTGATTGTATTCCACAATTGTTATATTTGCTAATTGGGGTAGCCTTCTTTCTGCAATCCCAAACTACTTCCTTGATCTCATGACATTTTTGTATTTAGCAAGGTAACGCATCTTTCCAACCTGATCGAGAGGAAGAAGGGACTCATATGTGTGCTTATCAGTACCATATTTTGAGTCCATCTTTTGTTATTTTTCCTGCATTTGGCCAGTAACCATGTTTATACTATAGTTTCACACTCTAATTTTACCTAGTTATCCAATTCACTATCTTGGTATATAGATTTTTTATTTTTTTTTATATTTATTATTCTGGACCAGAAGTTGTCCTTGTAATGAGTGTACTAAGTGATGAAAATGTTTGTGCCTAGTTTCCACATGGCTTACATCTTTATTTTAAATTTGAGTTTTTTGTGGATTAAGTATGTTTTTTTGATTGAAGGGTGATGTTTATCCTGTGGAATCCGATGATGGCTTCTATAATCAAGTTCTTGATGCCCACTGGGGAGTTCTTTACGATGAAGATGTAAGAAACTTTTGCATGGGTCTTTGTCCTTTAGAATTTTTATGCTCTACAGAAACACTGCGAAGGCATAGCCTGCATAAAACTTGAAAATAACCCAATCACACCTAAACGATGAAATCCCACTTCCAACCGACCGTCCTTGAGCATTAATTTTTTTTTCTCTTATCTCACTGCTGCAGTCTAGTGGGCTTCAATCACACACTTTATCCATGCTTGTCAACAATGTTCCAGGAGTTCTGAACTTGATCACTGGGGTCATATCTCGAAGAGGTTATAACATTCAGGTAACATGGTTCAACGTTATAATATGTTATATACTGTGCTTCACTTCATGATGATTTTTGATTGTGACCTAATCTATTTCTCTAAATTTTCTGTTCAGAGTCTTGCTGTAGGTACTGCAGAAAGGGAAGGGGTTTCACGCATAACAACCGTTATTCCTGGGACAGATGAAAGTATTGGCAAATTGGTTCAACAGTTCTATAAGTTGGTCGATGTTCACGAGGTGATGGAAACTGATTCCAGCATCAATTTCTTTCCTTATTTTTATGCCTTACGATTAATATTGTATTCTATATTTTATATTGCAAAAGAGATTTTTCTGGAAAAAACTAAATTCACTTTCATTTGGCTGGCCAATGGTGGAATTTACAACGATAAGTGTTTTTTAGGGTGTTTTTTTTTTTTTTTAAACCTTTCATAGAAAGATGAGATGACTAATAGAAGATATTCTGGTGAGTTCTTCAGGTTGAGGATTTGACACACTTGCCATTCGCCGAGCGTGAACTCATGCTTATTAAGATCGCTGCAAATGCTGATGCAAGAAGGGATGTTCTTGACATTGCCACCATTTTCCGGGCTAAACCTGTTGATGTCTCTGATCATACAATAACATTAGAGGTACCTCCTTTTCTGGAATTTCGCTCTTCGTTTAGTAGTATCTTTATCAGTCTAATTTAACCATTAATTTAGCAATTTCTGGTGCAATGTGAAATCTTATTAGTAATGTGTATGTCCTTTATGATCATCAAGTCTTAATAATCATCGTCACTTTTGAGCTCAAATATTTCAAGATTACACCTTTTTCAGCCTTGAAATGCCATCGTAACATAAAACTAGAAACAAGTAGGACCCTCATAAATAAGCTACTTGTAGATACGAAGATCTATACAAAGAAATTAACTTCTAGCTAATCTTTTTTCCGAGTTTTTATCATTCTTAATCATTTTGCGCAATTTTTCATTCCATCTCTTCTAGGTGACTGGAGATCTCACTAAAATGGTTGCACTCCAAAACTTGTTGGAGCCTTTTGGTATTTGTGAGGTGGGTTCTGATGTTGAGAATATTGAGATTCGAAAACATTTACCATTTTATCACGTTTCTGATGTCGTACCATTTTACAAATTATTCATTACGTTTGTGATGTTGTACTTGTATAGGTGGCACGGACAGGAAGGGTAGCAATGGCGCGTGAATCAGGCGTAGATTCCAAATACCTGAGGGGATATTCTATTCCCTTGTAGCATTCATTATCTGATGACAAAAAAATTCGGGTATTACCATTCTCTCCTCGTTCGTTCTTCTGTCACTTGTTTAACTTCTGCAAGCAGAAAAGCTTATGTATGTACTATAGAGCCAACGCGCCAGCAAGAGAGCGCGCCTCGTGTGCTTGTGCTCGATCCGAATTAGATGTTCGTTTCGAAATGTTAGTGTTGTTGTATTGCTGATTCAACATGATATATATGATCTTAGTATATCAAAGCTGGGATGATAACTACTAAATGTTTTGGAAACAATGATGATTCTTCTTCTTCTTCTTCCAATATTCACTTACATACATACCGATTTTATTTCTAATATTCTTAACAATTCTATTAATGCAATCAAGATTTGTCAAATTCTAAATATAAATAAATAAGATATTCCAAAACATTGTTTCCATATTTAAACCAAATACATTCTATAAATTCGTCCTAAAACTATGGAAGTCTACAGTAAAAAAATCCTCTCTTTAACATGTCGACAAGATCAATCTTATCATTTTTCATCTTTTCAACCACATTTGTCAAAATCATGGCTTCACAAGAATGCCACGATGTTCGTATTCCGATTTCATTGTGCAATGTAATGCGAAGGATCAAGATCTTGGATTTCATAGACTTGCTCCAAATCAAGAGTTTGGATACCAATTTTGTCGTCGAGACAAATCTTTTGGCACCTCTTCTTTATTGGACCGACTCTAAGAAACTAGGTATAAGTGTTTTTGACAATTCCAATACCACCTGTACTGGACCCACATGTTATTCCTCCAAAAAATCCTGTCAAGAAATATAGTTGGTGATTTCATGTTGATTTAATGAGAATGTATTTTCTGTTTATTACATCAAAATAAAATCTTTTCTATATTTTACATGATTTTTTGTTATTATTTTGAGTCCATCTTTCTTTCTAAATAGTCACCATTAATGCCACATAATTAATAAAAAAATTGATTTGCATTGATTTGATCTACCAATAGTCACTGTTCTGTATAATTTAAATAAAATTAATCTTTTTAAATACCAATAGATTTGATCTACATGATTTATGAAGTTGTTTCAGACGTTGTTAGACATAGAATACAATCGTGTTTCGAATTACAATATTGAATTAAAATCATGCGAAAAATCAAAATTAATTTTTTAAAAGTAATTTTTCTTTCCTTTTGAATTAATACTTAAAATTTCCGCAAGCTACCTAAAAGCCTATAACAATCAAATCCCTCTCTCTCTCTCTCTCACACACAGAGTTGGTAGGTGATAGAGTAATGGAGGTAAGTATGATTGGAAGTTGACTACCTAACTCTTGTGCTACTCAAACCCCAAACAATAAACCCCCTATACAGTGAGTGAGTGCTCAAAGTTAATCACTTGAAGGAAAAGAGGGCAAGAATGGCAGAATTATTAGGGAAAACAGTGGGAAACAAGCAGATTATATTGAAGGACTACATAGACAGAACTCCAGAGGAAACAGACATGGAGTTGAAGATTGGAAAGATTAAGGTTGAGGCTCCAAAAGGATCTGCTTCAATTTTGGTCAAGAATCTTTATCTCTCTTGTGATCCATATATGCGAGGTCGAATGCGTGATTTCCATGGCTCCTATATTTCCCCTTTTACCCCTGGCTCTGTAAGTTTCTCCTTTTTCTGTTTTTAAGCTTTTATTTTCTTCTTCATTCTCTTGTCATTGCTGAGTTGGAATCTTAAATTGAGATTTTAGTAAATCTTGTGTTGCTTTGAGTGGCTAATTTTCTCATTTTGCAAGAATATTTCTTGAAATTCTATGTTTGAGGTATAGTTGTGTTGCTTGATGTTGTATTGTAGTTTTAGTGCTTGAGTTTAGTATCTATTTTTAGTATCACTCATAAGAAGTTGGATTATGGATGAAAATATCCCAAAATATCTTCGATACTTCCCTAATATTTCCATTTTTTCACGTGACCGTTACAAAAACGGGCTGTAACAATATTTCTCCGATTTTTTACTTTTTTTTTACATAACCGGTACAAAAACGAGAAAGTTTGTCAAAATATCGGTAAAACATCAGTATCGATTTCGATATCGGTGGAATATAGGGACATACCATTATTTCCGCAAAATTAAGATACTTATATTTCCATCGAAACTGAAATTTTTATCCTTGATTAGTTTGCCCCACCTTGCAATTATATTAGGCTGGTAGAGTGTATATATGTGGATCGAATACTCTATTTTTGAGATAGCTTTTGGGACTTGAATCCTATTTTTCATCGAATCAATGATGGAAGGGAATAGAAAATCTTGAGTTGTGTCCATTTCTTACACAAAACATAGGTAGTGTATAAATTCTTGAAGATGGTTTTTTGTTACCTAAGGCTCAATTACTTGTGTTTTTTGGCAAAGGTGATAGAGGGATTCGGAGTCTCCAAAGTAGTTGACTCTGATCACCCGAACTTCAAACCAGGAGATATAGTTTCGGGTTTCACAGGTTGGGAAGAATACAGCTTACTTCACAAAACGGAGCAGTTGAGAAAAGTCGAGTCCGATGATTTCCCACTCTCTTATCATATAGGCCTCCTCGGTATAATTTCCAATCTATCTTCAAATGCTGAAATGTGTTGTTAGCTAAGTGCTTCGTTTATGTTGATCAAGAACTTCATACAGGCATGCCAGGTTTCACAGCTTATGCTGGATTCTACGAGGTTTGTGCTCCTAAGAAAGACGAGTACGTGTTCGTGTCAGCTGCTTCTGGGGCAGTCGGGCAGCTTGTTGGTCAGCTTGCTAAGTTACACGGATGCTATGTCGTTGGAAGTGCAGGAACGAGCCAGAAAGTGAGTATGTTATCAGAGATTCAGAAATCGGCATTTCTTCGCATGTTTTGTGCTTCAAACTCTAATTCCAACTTTTGTGATTATGATGATCAAGGTTGATATTCTGAAGAATAAGTTAGGATTTGATGAAGCTTTCAACTATAAACAAGAACCGGATCTTGATGCAGCTTTGAAAAGGTTAGTTAATTTCTCAAGAAAATCGGTCATTCTCAACCAACTCCCGTGAGAAAATTTCTTTTTCATTGCATTCGTTGCTTTTTGTTCCTTTTTAGCTATTTCGGTCCATTATACCCTTGGTACGAGATAGAGTAGTACAACTAAAGTTTGGATGGAATGACCTATAATTTGAATGATACGTTCTGAGTTTTGGATGATATAGACTAATGTAAATGAAATGACCTCATTCTATTCATACGGGACAGAATAGTACGTCCTAAATTTTGATGGTGCAAGCTAGTGTACATGATACAGGCCAGAAGGGTAAAAATGTCAAATTTTGGGTTAAAAAAACGAATTTTAACTTGTGGCTAAAAACTGATGAATCCTTGTTCACATACTCGTCTCGTTTACGAACCAGATACTTCCCAGAAGGCATCGACATATACTTTGAGAACGTGGGAGGAGCCATGCTCGAAGCAGTGCTCCTCAACATGAGGGTTCACGGGAGGATCGCTGTGTGTGGGATGGTGTCTATGACTAGCATGTCGGACCAACAAGGTACTCGTAACTTGTTCAATCTTGTAACAAAGCGTGTACGAATGGAGGGATTCTTGCAGAGCGATTTCTTGCATTTGTTTCCGAGGTTTATCGAAGATGTTGGTAGGCTTTACAAGAAAGGTAAAATAACATATTTGGAAGACAGGAATGAAGGATTGGAGAGTGGCCCTGCTGCATTTGCTGCTCTCTTTTCTGGCAAAAATATTGGCAAACAGGTTATTTGTGTAGCTCATGAATGAAAGGTTTTCGATCTCTTATTTCATTTTATCAGTGTACGATAAACATATTAATTTCGTATTTCCAATTCTGCCCTTATCTTTTTTTTTTTTTTTGGTACTAGAATTTTATTATTATGTCTATTAAATTGAGCAATACCAATAAGGGCTCTATGTTTAATTATGATTTAACTCTTCAATCTTTCATATATGCTAAAAGAATAACCAGAAGACAAAAACTTTTATACATTTGGTGCATGGACCCTAGATCAGTGCACTTGAGTCGGGTCGACCCGTATACGCCCGCACGCACCTCTAGGTCGCGGACAAGTTCTGTCTAAATATGCTCCCAGGTGCCTGACCTTTATGTTATGTTAAGAATACTTTTAGTAGTGTTAGTTATATCTTTTAGTTATGTTAGACATACCTTTTATGTTATGTTAAATATACCTTTTAGTAGTGTTAGTCATACTTTTTAGTTATGTTAGACATACCTTTTATGTTATGTTAGCTATACTTTTTAGTAGTGTTAGTCATACTTTTTAGTTATTTTAGACATACCTTTTGTAAGACTAGTTGTATCTTAATATTTTTTTTAGACAGACATATTAACCTATAAATTTCAAGACTTTTATGTTAAGTTACTTATACCTTCTGTCTTAATAACATGACCTTTATGTATTATTAAGAATACCTTTATAAACAGAATTAAAATAAGTCAGTTATATATACAAGACATTCATTTTGTTTAAATATGAAGACCTTTAGATTTAGTGAAGACCTTTAGATTTAGTTAACTATACTTTTATGTGTTCATAAGATGACCTTTAGATTTAGTTATCTATACATTTATGTCTTAAGAAGATGACATTTAAGTATACATGTAGTCTCGTTTATTCCAGAAATTGTATTAATTACATCGACAATTTTTCTGTAAATGATTACTATTTTTAATCTTGTTGATATGAGCATCGCATCGCCCACCCACCTTGAAAATCAAGTAAGTCACGATCAGATGTAGAGAACATCGTAAAAAATTGTGATATGAAGAAGAGGAGCTTTGAGAGAAAAAAAGAAAAGTCGTGCTTCGAGAAAGAAAGACAAAATACGAAGAAGAAAGAGAGAAAAGATAAGAAGAAGATTGAAGAAGAAGAGAAGAGATAAGAAGAAGATGAAGAACGTGCAGAAGAGAGGCTCAGAGGAGAGAAAGAAACCTACGTGAAAGTGAAAAAAAAAAGAAGATAAATTATATATATTTTCCACACGGATCTAGATTCAGGGCGGGACAGCCCAGTTACACGGATCTAAGTTCGTGCAACTGGTGTATAGGAGTGCAACTCTAACCAGAATAACCATTCGAAGAACCGTGTAGCGCTAATGTAAATTCATCTTCCCACTCAAAATTATTATTTATTTTTTAATTTTAATTAATTCACTTAATCTTCTAATACTATTATAAAAGTGCCTTAGGTTCGGTCAATTTTTGTGAAGTCTATAATAACCTTACAAATATTAAATATTAAGGATAGTACAGTAATTTAATGATTATTTATGTTTTATTAACTATAAAATGAAGAGTTTGTTTATTACATATTTTGATTGTCCTTCTACTATTTAATTTTTTGAATTTTTTTTACTAAACTTAGATCATATTAATATATATTTAAAGAGTTTTCCAATGATATGTAACATATGTTATAAGCATATATAAAGAAAATTATACGAAATACTTTTAAATTTTTCATTAAAATATGATATTATATAAAATTGCGTTCTTATGGTTTTTTCATCAAAATCTTTTATATATGTACACACACTACTATTACTACTATTATAAAAAGTTTTTTAAAATTTTAGAAATTTAATTTTGGGCAAAGGTGCAAATACACCATTAACATTTATAAGAAGGTGCAAATACACTCTTAATATTTTTTAGTGAGCAAATACTCTCTTCACGTTTAAGTTGTGGTGCAAATATGCTCCTAATGTTTATATTATGATGCAATTTTGTCAAATCTTCTTTTTATTTTTTATTTTAACATCCTTCTTACATAGTTTTTTTCAATATTTGATTTATTAAATAATAAATTATATGTATTGAAACACTTCTAATCCTGAATCAATTTCAAAATTTAAAAATAACTTTTATCATGATAAGAAATTGTTTTAATCTTTCTTAAGTTATATAATTTTTGTGGGACTTTATACTAAACTTTATAATTTTGAAAATCAAAATCTCATGTGTTACTGTGCTTATAAAGGAGATTGTTTCGATTTTGAAATAAAATATTATGTTTTTGTTTCATGTATATTATCATATTTTTTTAATTTCTATACTATTTAAAACTTAAAAAAAACATAGTGTTTTTAGGGAAAATGTCATATTTGTTTTTCTATTATTATAAAATGTAGATCTATTTAATTCTCAAATTTCTTTCTATAGTAAAATTCATCAATAAAGTTTAAAATTAATTTATAATATTTCATACAAATGATTAATTATTTCACATGACATAGTACATAATAAAAAATATATAATAAACTTGCATTAGAAGAATGTAAATAAAATATCCATACAAAGAAGAATATGGTCAATTTGTTCTCAAATTGAAATGTTGGGAGTATATTTGCACTCAAAAAAAAAGAATGATGACATATTTGCTCCTCAACAAAAACGTTAGGTGTATTTTTGTACCTTTACCCTTTAATTTAATTAGAATTCTAATTAAAGAAAACTCTCTCTATATCTCTAATATCTAATGTAATTTATTATTAAGATTTCATTCCAACTCTTATATGTAGCATCTATAATGATGATCTATCTTTTATCAATGGAGGTTTTTCCAATCTTTTATTTTCTATTTTATAAATTTTGTCTATACAATTGAATTGAGTTCTTTTTACAAATTTAATAATATTTTAAAGATTACTTATAATCACCAATGTTTTTATTGTTAGTTGATTTAATGACTTGTTTTTTGTTGCATATGGTTAGTTAGTTTTTATCTTCCTTGATTTAAAGATATTTAATTTTTTATTAAAAATAGTAACATGAACATGAACATCATATTTCAAATTATTTTTTTCAGTTTTCTTAATGTCTACATTTAATTAAAAAAGTTAATTTATAATAATTAAATATTAGATAATTTAAAAAATAATTCAATAAAAAAACTAAAGGCCAACAAATAATAAAGGAAAAAACAACAGAAAAATGATTAATAGATTAAATTAATACTTCGAAAAGAAAAAAAAAAGGCCTCCACGTGCAACATGTTCAATACTAATAAACAAAATATGTCTTATCAATGAGGTTAATTGCGCGAAATCCCCTTGTGGTTTGAAAAATCGGCTTGAAACCCTCCTGTACTTTAAAAAATGCATGAAACCCCCTTATGGTTTTCTAAATGTAGCCCGAAATCCCCAACTCCGTTAAAGTTAACGGAAGTGTTATGCACGCGCTCTTCATGCGTTTTTTGGTGTTTTTCTTGACTTTTTTGCTATAAAATGATATATTTACTCATTTTTTACTATAATAAAACATTAATTCTTTTGTGAGGGGTTTCTTGCAATTGCAAACACTTTCTTCAAACTTGTTTCTACATTAACACCTATGTATTATTTGTTTTTTTTTTTACAATGTTAATTTTTTATGTAGTTATTTATTTTATTTTTATTAATGCTAATAGTTGGTATGTATTTTTTTTTACTTTTGTTTTCTTCCATTCATTTTTTTTCAACGTTAATTTTTTTTAGTTATTTATTTTATTGTTATTAATGACAGTTGCTATGTATGTTTCTTTATTTGCTTTTGGTTTTTTCAGTTCATTTGTTATAATATTCATTTTTTATTTTATTGGTATTAATGTCGACTATTGATGAGGAGGATGTGGAAATATTTGATAATATATTATTTTCACATCAAATTAACCCTAAAGTGTAATTAACGAGACTCAAAATATAATTAGTTTACTATCTTACTTCACAAAAATATTCGATGTCCATACAAAAAAAATTAAAAATCCATTGAATTTGTTGGAGAAATATAGATGAGTAATGGCGTAAACAATGAGAAATTTTGCTGTTGCACTACATTTTGTTTTAGAATGAGAACCTGAAACTAGTACAAGGTATGTTCCAAGTTTTTCGATATAATCTTTTTTATCTTATGTTTGTAGTTACAAATTGGTATGTTCCATGTTTTCTTGCATAATAATAATAATAATAATAATAATAATAATAATAATAATAATAATAATAATAATTATTATTATTATTATTTTGTTTATGATAAATTGGTATGTTAATTATTTTTTGGTATGGTTAATTTTTTGGTATGTTAATTGTTTCTTGGTATGGTTAATTTTGTTTGTTATACCTAACATTATTAAATAATAAGTCTTTTATTTATTTATTTTATATTTTCCTTAATATCGAGTCTTATTTATTTAATATAATTTTCATAAATAGTTGAGTTAATAACAATAAAAAATTAAGCATTTTGAAAAAATGAACTGCAAAAAAAAAGTAAAGAAAGAAATATATGTATCAATTATTGCAAAAAAATAAAATTAATTAAAAAAAATAAAAGAACAGAAAGAAAAATCATTAATAACAATAATATAAATAACTAAATAAAAATCAATATTGAAAAAAACAATAATTGAAATAAACAAAAGTAAAAAGAAACATACGTACCAACTATTAGTATTAAAAACAATAAAATAAATAACTATATATAAAATTAACATTATAAAAAAATTAATTGAAAAAAAAACAAATAATAAATAGTTGTTAATGTAAAAAATCAGATTGAAGAAAGTGTTTGCAATTGCAAGAAACCCCACACGAGAATTAATCTTTTAATATAGTCAAAAAAAGGTAAATATATCATTTTATAGCAAAAAAGTCAAAAATAAACACCAAAAAACGCATGAAGAGCGCGTGCATAACACTTCCATTAACCTTAACGGAGTTGGGGATTTCGGGCTACATTTAAAAAATCATAAGGGAGTTTCGCGCATTTTTGAAAGCACAGGGGGGTTTCACGTGGATTTTTCAAACCACAAAGGGATTTCGCGCAATTAATCCCTTATCAATGTTATTTGTAACTACCCACTTTCCTAAAAACGATGACACTTTATTTTAACAACATGATGCATGACAATCATTTAAAAATAAATTATTTATCAAATTAATCTAAAACTGTAGACATGAAAATTTTAATATCATATGAATAGTATTAATAAAAATTATAGGGGCTTTTATTTAAAAAGCCTAGTCAACATAAAATTTTGTGAAAATAGTCCTCTTTTCAAAATTCCCATTTAAAATGCAAAAATTAAATAGAAATTAAAATGAACATCTCTTTTCACTCTAAGTCCAAAATGTTTTGACTCTTATACCCTTTGATGTTTCTCAAAAATGAAATTCCTTCATTATACTCTATATATTTAATAATATCCGAATAAAATGTAAACTGATCAAAATCAGGCCCAACATGCTTTCGTAAAATTAATTAATCCCTTAAAATTCATACCTTTCTTTGATCGCAACATCACCGGGTGAGATGGTTTGCAAAGCCACCAGCTGGAAAATTACTGCCCCAGACCTTTTTACGAACAACTCCTCACTGTTTAACTTCAACCCTTAGGGAAGATGATCTGCAAGTTATCCAGCTCCTTCAGTAACTGCACAATACAACTTTGGTTTGTTTCCTACATCAGGTGTATAAAGTACTCATTCTAAGGGACGAATCAACGATACTGAGAACACATTGAAAGCAAAAACCTTTCTTTTATTAAGAACTTAAACGAAATATTTATTACATTAGTAATCTCCTATTGAGAGGAGAATACTTGTTTAGCCTCTCATATGAGATGAGACCTGTACTCTTGCACACAAAAACTAGAAACACTCAAAATATTACAAAGATTTTATTGTAAGAAAACTAAGGGGAATGGTCAATGTCCCCAGCTTCCTTCAACTCTCGCTATATATAGGCATGAATCCGGATTTGAAGTTCGGATTCCAAATCTTGTTTAACACCAGCTGGCCTACTCCATTAGTGCTCCCATGTGATAGTTTGTTGGGGAGTCCCTTTCAGCTAGTTAGTGCTCTTCATTTTTCTTCCCATGTGAGGGTTGTTGGATTTGTTGGGGAATCATTTATTTTTTCACATGGCTTAGCCCATGTGATGCTTGTCTTTTCTCGTGACTCACCTCATATTTGTTTGTCGGGGTATCTTTCTCTTAAAAATTAGGCCTGCGTGTACCTCGCTGATAACGTTTCTTTTGTACTGGATCCCTATTTTTTTCAGACCTTTGTTCCTGTCGGTCGGGTTTGGGTCGGAATCCTTTCCCAAACTTAGGTTCCTTCTGTTCAGGACATGCTTGACAGATCCGATCGATCCATCGACCTACATGCGCCATATTACAGAATTTTCGGTATGTTTCTTTGCTTACTGGAATCTTGTTTTCCCAGAGGTTTCTTTTTCTTTATTTCGAAGAGTTCCTCTGTAAATCCTGTTGTTGATTCAGTCATGGAATTAAGTAAGAAAGATCCACTTGCTAAATTCTGGAAAAACGTGAATGGATATTTGACTTTGTCCATTACTGTTAGACAAACCCAAAGACCCCATGCTCGCCTTGTAGAAGCTTCATCTTCTGAAATCGCTCCTACCAGTAAAGAAATTTCTTTCGGTGAAACTGTCTTTGTATTTTTAAGGCATTTCCATTCGGTCTCCTTAGCTTGATGAAATGAAAAGCTTCATTGAAGCCTTTTTTCGTCGGTTCTGGGACTGCACTGATAAAATAGAGCTCCAGGATATCGCCTTTAGATAAATGTGGATTATTTGCCTAGGTCTCGTGAACGGCTTCCCCAATCCATTTCGGTAATTTTGAAATTTCTGGGAATCCGGGTGATACGGTATGAATTGAAGCTAATGCTCTAAAAGTATACCATTCTTGGACTTCGTTTGGATGACTTCTTGGTTTCATCCAAACTCTTGGGTACTTTCCTGAGATATCAACTACTGTTTTCTCAGGGTTAATACCTTTCCTTGTAACAAGTTTCTCCCACTGGCGTTGATAAACCTGCATAGGAGAAATCTTAATCTCATTAGTTTGAATCTTAGTATTGCCCGTCTGTGGCCTAAGATTCAACTCTCCCTCTTTAACCCCAGAGGTGTTGGGTTGACTTAAAGACTCGGTTTGTGACACCAGAGCTTCAACATTCATTACAGTTTATACATCCTCAAGAAATGCATCACCTATAACACTCGTGATTATGGTATTTGAATCCATAACCTCTAGGTTAGAGTTCCGTTCTCAAATTGCTCCTTTTTGCACCGTGAGAGATGCAGCCTGGAGGAGAGGCTTGTGCAACGCCTGGAACAATTGTCCCTGAGTGTAATGACATGCTCGTATTAGACCAGAAACAGATTTCAGATCTTCTCATTGAAGTCGTCCAGCGACTTCAGCATTGAGACATAACATCCCAAATTCTCGTTCAAGACCCTCTAGGTTTTCCCTGAGATGTCTTACTTGTTTAAGGACCTCGTCAGCAACGAGTCCTTCCATCTCGTGTTAAAAAATCTGCAAGAACATTCTCATGAGATTTAACAATGACGATATCATAGTCATAATATTGACATTCAGCCTGTCATCTAAGTAATCTAGCATTTTCTGGTTTAGATTCAATTTTATTTTTTAGAAAAGCCTTGACACTCGAATTGTCAATCTTTAAAGTAAACTTCTTAGCCAAAAGAAATAAAGGCCATTTCTTAAAAGCCTTTCTGACTGCGAAGAATTCTTTCTCGTTGATATGTCATTGATTTGTTTCTCCATCAGTAAACAAACTGCTGCAATATCTGCATGACACTTCTCCGTTTGGTGTGGCTTTCATAAGCATTGCTGCCCACCAATAATCACTGACATCTGTATATAGAACCAGTTCATCCTCATCTTGAGGAATAACAAGTTTCAGAAGCTTGGTACAGACTTCCTTAAGTTGCTTAAGTCCTTCTCGATGTTCATCTTCTCATTTGAATATAATATCTTTCTTGAGTAATGGGCTGAACACCTTCCTGTGATGCGCCAGATTGTTAATGAACATTCCAGCGAAATTAACAACTCCAAGAAAACTTTGAAGTTGTTTCTTATCTTTGAGATCATCTGGAAATACTTGTATTTTTTCTACAATATGGCTTTGTAGGATGATTCCAGACTCGTCAATTTCAATTCCGAGGAATTTAATCTGTCTTGTAGCAATTACTGTCTTCTTTTCAGAAAGCACTAATCCTTCTTTGTGGCAAACATCTGAAAAAATCTCCAAGTGTTTGAGATGTTCCTTCATATTCTTTGATGCGATGAGAATATCATCAATGTATACGAACATGAAGTTGAAATAATTTTTGAAAAGATTATCTATCTTTCTTTGATATATCTGGGGTGCATTTGCCAATCCCATAGGCATAACATTCCAGACATAGTGACCGTATGGTGTGGAGAAAGTTGTGAACTTCTTACTTTCTTCCTCCATCTTAATCTGGTAGAATCCAGACTTGCAATCGAACTTTGAGAATATCTTGGCACCTTTGATACAGTTAACCAAGTGTTCTCTACTCGGGATATAGTATCCATCAAACTCCAGAATGTTATTAATCCCTTTGTAATTAATAACAAGTCTAGGTTTATCTCTTTTAATTTCTCCATGATTCCTTACCAGGAAACCTGGGCTACTGTATGGAGAAACTCCTGGTGAGATCAACTTAAGGTCCAGATGTTCCTTAAGTATCTTCTGCATATCATCACGATCATTCTGATTCATAAGGATTGATTTGAGTCTCACGAACTCATGTTTTTTTCCTAGTTTAACCTTCAAGGATGCTTTCAGCTCGTTCCTATCCCACCATGGTGAAGGATCTTCATAATAATTCTTTTGGATCTTTTTCTTGAAATCCTCGAGTGATATTTGCTCTTCACTGGTAACATCACTCTGTGGATTCTCCCTTAGGGCCATCAACAATTTTGTAATAGCCTCTGGAGGTACTCGTTCTTCTTCTTGTATTCTGAATGAATACAAGGTATTATCCCATCTCTTGGTATCTTTCTGCTTTGAACCAAATTGTCGAAAGGATAATAATGCATTACCAAATCTTCTTTTATCCGTCATTTTTGGATATCAAGTTTGGCTTCATTACCACGCTTGCTGCGAAAGTTAATTGACATTTTTCTATAAAATGCGTCCCGCAGTCTTTGGACAATAACCTTATGATATTTTCGGGGCGATCAATTTAAACCTCTTTGTGATACAATTTTCCGAAAGAATTTGTACGTAACATTGTTATTCATTCCAGACCACTGTTTTTTAGACAGTATTGGCACAAGGAAAGTATTCCAACCTATATACTTATTCCAGGGAAAAATATAAAAACATATCGGGGTCCGGATCTTACTAAATATATGGAATAATTAATCTGGAATTTCTTGAACAAAAATGGCTTAAAACATCATAAAAGCACATGTAGGTTTTCAAGGGTATTTTAGACTTTATTGGTAGATTTGTCCATGGTACAAAAATTGGGAATAAATTTAAATAAGAATTATGGTCAATGGCTATTTGGACAAATATTTATGTTTGAAAAGCTATCCAAACTAATTCCCCAAAAATATATATTTTACCAATTCAATTTAATTTTTTCTAAATCCTGTATATTGCACACAAGTCATATGCTAGTATACTTATACAAGTAAAACCCATGACGAATCTAGACTCTATCAATTCAACAAATTAAAAAAATGTTGGAAAATTGGTTGTGGAAAGTGGTGGGTGACACCACTTTGACCAATAGTTAAGTAGCCAAGAGTTAATCCTTTTAAGGATTGGATGCCAAAAGATTAATTTACGTTTGAGGTAGATAATCGAGGCATTTTGAATCGCTCGAAACCAATTTTTGGTGAGTGAGAAATTAAGCATCAAAGTTAGTCACTTGAAATGAGAATGAAAAGGTCCTGAATGTGGGAGAAGTGCTTAATTATCCCACATAAGAAAATAGACCTTGAAAATGCAAGTATAAGAAAAGTCATGTGAACAAGCTTAGTAATTAGTATATTATTGGAGTAGTATGCTTGTGCAACACACACGCGCACATGCGACTTGGACCCGACCCAACCCGACCTCGGTAGTGGGCCTTGGTTCTTGGCAATTAGACGTTAGTCTGGACTTGGGCGGATCGGGCTTGGGTTTTACCCGACCCGTGTTTATATTTTTGGGCAAAAGTTGCGTGTTGGGATGCAGCGGGAACAACATGCTGTTGGTGCTTGCTGCAGCGGGTGCTGATTGCCCCAGAATGTTGAGCCGAGAGCAGAATGCAGTTGCAACTTGCTGCAATGGGAGCAGTAAGCACGCCTACGCCCGCTCTCAGCTTACTGCAACGGGAGCAGTAAGCGCGCCTGCGCCCAACAGTAACGTGAGCTTATTGATGCATCGCTGTGAGCAGTAACGTGTTGCAGCGCCGTGAGCATTTTTTTACCGTTTCTTATTTTTGAACGGGGAGTTAACTTGCATTAAAAGACCCATTTTTGGGCAGTAAATTCTCATCAAATTTAGGTGAAACCCCCCATGTTGGAGACCTATATATAGGGGTCGACATACATCATTTTTAGATCATCAAATCGAAAACTCTTGCATCATTTTTCATCTTTGCATTAGCTCAATTCTCAAAGCACACTGCTGAGGATTGCGCCCTGTTATTCTGCCTACTGCTGAGAAGCCCGAGAGGTTTACGGGCGAGAACTTCAAGAGGTGGCAACAGAAGATGTTGTTCTACCTGACCACAGTTGGAGTTGTTATGTACCTGAAGCAGGATCCTCCAACTATTGCTGAAAATGACACAAACATGGAAGTGTGTACTGCGCTTGATGCGTGGTTGCTTAGTGATTTTATATACAAAAATTATATCCTAAATAGGATGAGCGACTCGTTGTATAATGTGTATGCGGACTGCAAGATGGCCAAAGAGCTATAGGATGCTCTTGAAAAGAAATACAAGACCGATGATGCAGGTGTGAAGAAATTTGTGGTGGCTCGATTCTTTGAGTATCAAATGGTGAACTCACATCCTGTGATAGACCAAGTACAAGACTTCCAATTGGTTATGCACGAGTTTCAAGCCGAGGGCATGAACTTGCCCAAACCTTTTACGATTGCTTGTGTGATCGAGAAGCTCCCACCTAGTTGAAAAGACTTCAAAAATTACTTGAAGCATAAACAAAAAGAGATGACCCTCGAGGACTTGATTGTCAAGCTCCGAATTGAGAAGGACAATAGAAAGACAGATCATATGCCTCGTATGCCAATAGATGCTAAGGCCAACCTATTGGAGAACAACAAAAGAAAACACCCTAACCCCAATCAAAATGAGAAGGGGAAGAAGCCGACGAAGAGATTCAACAACAATTGCTATAATTGTGGTAAACCTAACCACATGACCAAAGAATGTAGGTTGTCTAAGAAGAACAAAGACAAACAAGCAAATTTGGTCGAGCACAAGAATGACTTAGATGATAATGATCTTTGTGTTGTTGTGTTTGAGGCCAACATAGTGGATAACCCAAGAGAATGGTTTGTGGACATGGGAGCCACTTGCTATGTGTGTTCAGATAGGGAGATCTTCTCCTCCTACAAGGCCTTTAGTGGAAGAAAGCTCCACATGGACAACCAAGCTTCATCCGAGGTGGTTGGAGTGGAAAACATGGTTCTAAAGCTCACTTCGGGCAAAGAGTTCACGTTGAAGGATGTGCTGCATGTCCCGGACATCCGGAAGAACCTAGTTAGTGAGTCTTTACTTGTAAACCATGACTTCAAGCTCGTTTTTTAGGCTGAAAAATTTATTCTTACGAAGCATGGTGTGTTTTTGGGTAGAGATTATTTGGCCAATGACCTTTTAAATTAAATGTAATGGCCAAGCACCAAGTTGTACCCAAAAAAATTAATGAAAATGCAACAACTTCTTATATTGTTAAGTGTTGTGATTTATGGCATAATATATTAGGACATGTAAATCTAAATGCTACAAAAAGGTTAGTAACCTTGGACTTACTAAAAGTCGATGAAATTAACACACAAAATAAATGTGAAGTGTGTGTTGAAGCCAAAATGGCTAAGCTACCTTTTCATAATGTTGAAAGGAGCACAAAACCTCTAGAATTAATTCACACCGACGTGTGTGATTTGAAGTTTGTGCAAACTAGAGGTAGGAAAAAGTATTTCATTACTTTTATAGATGATTGTACAGAGTATTGCTATGTCTACCTATTGAAAAGTAAAGACGAAGCTATAGAAGTTTTTAAGAATTACAAGAATGAGGTAGAAAACCAATTAAAATAGCAAGATCAAAACTATAAGAAGTGATAGAGGTGGAGAGTATGTGGCACCGTTTGAGGAGTTATGTTCACAAAGTGGCATAATTCATCAAACGACGGCTCTCTACTCATCTCAATCAAATAGTATGGTCAAACGTAAAAATCGTACTCTAAAAGAGATGATGAATGTCATGCTTATTAGCTTGGGTTTACCACAGAACCTATGGGGGAAGCCGTTTTAATGGTGAATTACATCTTTAATAAGATTCATTTGAAAGGAATGAACGAAACCCCCTACGAAATGTGGAAATGACGTAAACCATCGTATAAATACCTTAAAGTATGGGGGTGTTTGGCTAAAGTTGAGGTACCACCTCCTAAGCAAATAAAAATCGGTGCTAAGACGATCAATTGTATATTTGTAGGTTATGCACTAAATATTAGTGTTTATCGTTTCTTAATCCATAAGTCGGAAATACCCAACATGATGGAGGGAAGGGTGATAGAATCAAGGAATGTTATATTCTTTGAAAATGTATATTCTTGTAAATAAATGATAGAAACGAGCTCTAATAAAAGAACTTTAGATCAAGCTACAAGTAGCTCTAGTCCTTAAGAAGAAGAACCTAGACGTAGCAAAAGAGCAAAAGTTGCTAAGAATTTTGATCCCGATTTCATCACTTATATGTTGGATGATGAATCGAGGTCGATCAAGGAAGCTCTATCAACCCCTGATGCTCCACTTTGGAAAGAAACGATCAATAGTGAGTCATGCAAAACAACACATGGGAGTTAGTTGACCTTCCTCCCGGTTGTAAGCCCTTAGGATGCAAATGGATCCTAAAAAGGAAATATAAGGCTGATGGAAGCATAGACAAATATAAAGTTCGTCTAGTAACCAAAGGCTTTAGACAAAGAGAATGAGACGACTTCTTCGACACGTATTCACCTATGACGAGAATTACATCGATACGTGTGCTTCTAGCAATTGCTGCTTTGTACAATCTTGAAATTCACCAAATAGATATGAAAACAACATTCTTAAATGGTGAGTTAGAAGAAGAGATCTATATGGATCAACACGAAGGGTTCGTAGCACCTGGACAATAAAGAAGGTATGTAAACTTGTTCGGTCCTTATATGGACTTAAGCAAGCGCCGAAGCAATGTCACGTTAAATTTGATAACACTATGTTGTCAAATGGCTTCAAGATCAACGAATGCGACAAATGTGTCTACATCAAGGACACACCCAAGACTTATATCATAGTGTGTCTTTACGTAGATGATATGTTAATCATGGGTAGCAACCATGAAGTCATAGTTGAAATGAATCGCATGTTGAAGCGAAACTTCGACATGAAATATATGGGTATGGCGGACGTGATTCTTGGAATCAAAATTCTAAGGACGTCTGAAGGAATAACACTAACGCAATCTCACTACGTTGAGAAAGTGCTAAGGAAGTTTAATGCTTATGACGATCCAATCGCCAAAACACCTTAAGAGCTCAACATACACTTGAGTAAAAATCAAGGTGAGCCTGTAGCTCAAGTTGAATACGCGAGGGTTATAGGAAGCCTAATGTACATAACAAATTGTACAAGGCCCGACCTTGCATGCTCGGTGAACAAGTTGAGTAGATTCACGAGTAATCCAAGTAACGAGCATTGGAAAGCTCTCGTGAGAGTCTTGAGATACTTAAAGTATACTCTCGACTATGGTTTGCATTACACGAGATACCCCACCATACTTGAAGGGTATAATGATGTAAATTGGATTTCAAACACGAAGGACTCATTTTCCACGAGTGGATATGTTTTCACTATAGGTGGTGGAACCATGTCATAGAAATCCACAAAACAAACGTGCATAACACGTTCCATCATGGAATCCGAGTTTATAGCTTGGACAAGACAGGAGAAGAGGTCGAGTAACTTTGAAATTTTTTCGAGGATATTCCATGTTGGAGTAAAGTCGGTTCCGACCGTGATGGTACATTGTGATTGTCAAGCTACCATAGATATGTCAATGAATAACATGTACAATGGTAAGTCGATATATATACATCGTCGACATAATACCATGAGATAATTGATCTCGATCGGCGTGATGTCGATCGACTACATAAAGTCTAAAGATAATTTAATTGATCCTTTGACCAAATGATTAAATCGAGATCAAATGAACAAGTTGCTAGAGAGAATGAGATTAAAATTCATGACTTGAAAACTTTCTAAGTGGATACCCAACCATGTGGATTGGAGATCCCAAGAACATGGTTTTATGGGAAAACTAAACTAAGAAAGATTAGTTGAAAACACTTGAAAAATGTAAAATCATTTCCTAGAGAGCAAATCAAATGTTGAGCCTACCAACATGGTGAGGTTAAGTTGTATGACTTTTAATGATTCTGTAACACCTCGAGAAGATTGAGTATGGTAGGATACTCGTATGGATATCACCTATGTAAGTGAGAAGTGGTGGCCGCTTCTAATGAACACTTATGAACCAAATATGTGTCCATGTCCGAAAGAACAAAAACATGAGAACAAAGGTGTTTGAGGCTTTGTTGTGCAAGCATTGTTGACTCGGTGTACACGAAGGTGGAGTAATTCAAGGCATAACGTCCACTAAGCCGCCAGTGCACCCGATGACGTGAGCTATAGAAGGTTCAAGGCAAAAGCCATCTATCCTTATGCAACAAGGTCTCTTGAGGATTGAACTTCGAGTCTGCATTCATGCATTAATTTCCACTCATGTGGGGGATTGTTGGAAAATTGATTGTGGAAAGTGGTGGGTGGCACCACTTTGACCAATAGTTAAGTGGCCAAGAGTTAATCCTTTTAAGGATTGGATGCCAAAAGATTAATTTACTTTTGAAGTAGATAATCAAGGCATTTTGAATCGCTCGAACCAGTTTTTGGTGAGTGAGAAATTAAGCATCAAAGTTAGCCACTTGAAATGAGAATGAAAAGGTCCTGAATGTGGGAGAAGTGTTTAACTATCCAATATAGGAAAATAGACCTTGAAAATGCAAGTATAAGAAAAATCATGTGAAGAGACTTAGTAATTAGTATACTATTGGAGTAGTATGCTTGTGCAACACACACGCACGCGCACGGCTCGGACCTGACCCGACCTCAGCCCGGACCCTACTCGACCTCAGTCGTGGGCCTTGGTCCTTGGCAATTGGATGTTGGGCTGGAGTTGGATGGATCAGGCTCGAGTTTTACCCGACCTATGTTTATATTTTTGGACAAAAATTACACGTCAGGATGCAGCGGGAGCAGCATGCTGTTGGTGCTTGCTGCAGCGGGTGCTGGTTGCTACAGAATGCTGATGGGCCGAGAGCAGAATGCAGCTTGCTGCAACGGGAGTAGTAAGCGCGTCGGCGCCCGTGCCCAGCTTGCTGCAACGGGAGCAGTAAGCGCGCCTGCGCCCAACAGTAACGTGAGCTTACTGATACAGCGCCATGAGTAGTAACGTGTTGCAGCACCGTGAGCGTTTTTTGACCGTTTCTTATTTTTGAACGGGGCGTTAACTTGCATTAAAAGACCCATTTTTTAGCAGTAAATTTTCATCAACTTCAGGTGAAAACCCCCTATGTTGGAGACCTATATATAGAAGTCGACATGCATCATTTTTAGATCATCAAATCGAAAACTCTTGCATCGTTTTTCATCTTTGCATCAGCTCAAATTTCAAAGCACTAAAGATCGTTGGAGCTCTCGAGTTTGTGGTGCTACTGCTTCAGAAATGAAGTCGTTTTATCTTTGGGAGACTATACGCACGGTTTCAATGAGCACTACCCTGGGCGTATCTCGTCTTAAGGAGAGAGGGCTTCCTCGACTCGACTTGCTGTTTAAAAATTTATGTTTTCTATTCGTTTCTGTTTGTTCGACATCCCCATTGTACTGTACTATTTAATAACAAAAAAAAAAAATCAATCAATCAAGAAATCTGAACATGAAATCAATCTTAAAAATAACTTCATTAAAGTAACGTGGGTTTCAAGAAACTCTTATGTACTGAGGAAAATAAGGATTGATGATTGTCAAACATGTGATGCAAACAAACCAACACACAAAGTGACACAGAAAAACTAAAACACTTCTCTTCCCTAAATATATCTTATTGATGAATAAATACTATACAAGTTTTACAAATACAATGACTCCCAAAATGTGTGCATTTAAAACAACCAAATCTCTCTCTCTCTCTCTCTCTCTCTCTCTCTCTCTCACACATGGCTCCTACATTCCCCCTTTTACCCCTGGCGAAGGTGATAGAGGGATTCGGAGTGTCCAAAGTAGTCGAGTCTGATCACCCGAAGGAGATATAGTTTCATATAGGCCTCCTCGGTACATAAGTTGTAATGTCTTGTTATTCAAGTGCTTCCTTTATATATGTTGATACAGGCATGCCAGGTTTCACGGCTTATGCTGGATTCTATCACATTTGTGCATGTCGGACCGACGAGGTATTCGTAACTTGTTCACTCTTATGACAAAGCGCATACGGATGGAGCGATTTCTTCCATTTGTTTCCGAGGTTTATCGAAGAGTTATTAGGCTTTACAAGGAAGGGAAGATAACATATTCGTACGGATGTTCGGCTGTTTGTGGGCTATCCTAGAGGAACGAAAGGTGGTTTATTTTATAGTCCTAAGGATCAGAAGGTCATTGTTAGCACAAATGCCCGATTCTTAGAAGAGGACTATGTAATGAACCACAAGCCCACGAGTAAAATTGTTCTAGAGGAAATCAGAGGGGAAATCCCTACCTTAGTACCACTAGTACAAGATGAGATACCACAGGGGTCTGCACCATGTGTCACTAATGATACACAATTACCACAAGTGCCTCGTCGTAGTGGGAGGGTTGTTAGACAGCCTGATAGATTCATGTTTTTGGGAGAGTCTTCGGACTTGGTATCTGGTGAACATGAATCTGATCCTTGGACCTATGACGAAGCACTCCAAGATTGGAAGACATGAATCAAGGATTGGAGAGTGGCCCTGCTGCATTTGCTGCTCTCTTTTCTGGCAAACAGGTTGTATGTGTAGCTCATGAATGAAGGTTATTTCATTTTATCAGTGCATGTTAAATGTATTAATTTCGCATTTCCAATTCTGCCCCTATCTTGCTTTTTGTAATAGACTTTTATTCAGTGGAATACAATAAATAAGGGCTCCATGTTTAATTGTGATTTAAATCTTCAATCTATATCAAATTCAACAAATATATATATATATATATATATATATATATATATATATATATCAAGAAATCTGAACATGAAATCAATCTTAAAATATCTTCATTAAAGTAATCTGGGTTTCAAGAAACTCTTACAATTAGCATATGTACTGAGGAAAATAGGGATTGGTGATTGTCAAACATGTGATACAAACAAACCAAAACACAAAGGGGCAGAGAAAAACTAAAACACTTCTCTTCCCAAAATATAACTTTTTGATGAATAAATACTATACAAGTTTTACCAATACAATGACTCCCAAAATGTGTATGCAACCAGTTGGATTGCTCCAATTGCATCACTCTGTTTAATCGTGCTTTTCTCCGAAAACCCGAACACTCGAGCAACTTGAACGGTGATAGTGAAGATCGTATGTACATCTAATATACGTTCGGTGCCAATCATCAAGGAGTGTTTAGATGTCGTAAATGGTCAACCACATCACACGAACCACTTATCTTAAAATCGGAGCGATGTAGGATATTTAGATGGACGGGGTTGGAATTGGCCTTACGATTCATAGCCGTCCGTTTTCCTGTGATGCTAAAACGCACGCGTACACGATGACTTTTGGCCTCGGTAGTGCAACTACCTCGTACTCTTACAGCTAGCATAACTTCCTTGTCCCTAGCATCTTCACACCAAAAGTTTTGTGGGACCCCATCGACGAACTCTTCCAACGTTTGGAATTCTTCATGGCGGATTGATATTTCAGCAGTTTGATCTGCTTCAATAATTCCAGCAGCAGGATTAACCTGTTTAAACATTAAACCATGTTATAGTACTTTTACTGCCCAGATTACGCCAAATATAAACGAGAAAATTGATTACCTGAAGCCATCTAGGGAAGCCATAAGCTCCCCTCGGGCGATGATCAGATGCGTGCCCATCTTCGTTAATGGTGGACAGGCCTTCACAATATATGTCGTAAATAGCTCTGTCTTTCTTGGATTTGTTCGTGATCCGCAATATGGATGTGTCCTGATTCTGAAGGATTATGTTATTGGTACTCACAAATGCTTCTGGGACTTTGGCTTGTTCTTCGAGCAGACGCTTTACTTTCTCGTTTGATCTGATGATCTCTCCAAACTCTTGTCTTCTTACCGACTCGTCTACACGAGCTACCTCCACGGAGAAAATGCAACGAACAGGTTTGTGGTCGCTGTCAGTTACATCCATGCAAGCTTCGTACCTGTCAAAGATGTGTAGAACTAAGAAGAGAAGGAAAAAGGATAATCTAAACATGCTAAAAATCAGTAAGACATAGGACAGGAAAAAGTTGTGTTTATGGTATTATTATTAGTGGGTTGAATAATGCGTTACTCTGTGTGTACGAAAATAAAATAGGGTGACTGCTGATGAAATCACAACCTTTTCCTGAATTGCAATTTTAACCAAACCTTTTACTATTGCAAAATAACACGACCTATATATATATATATATATATATATATATATATAACTGCAATTTTAACATCGTTCAGTTTTCCAAATTGTTTTCCTTTGTGATTAAATTGTTACACAACTCCAAGGTGCAGTTTTCCTTTGTTTAGGAATGACCCTGGAGACCGTATGACAGTTTTAATCATAGAAGAAAACAATTTGGAAAATTGTCTGATGTCAATAAAAAGGAAGACAAAACAAATAGCCAAACGAAATGAGAAACTGCAAGATAAGTCATATGTTGTTGCACACCAAAAGCACATATGTTTCAAGTAACTTACTGCATTACTGACGAGACAACAGGGCAGTCTAAGCTGCAGGTAGACACCGAAGCTGAACGGCTATCACGATACAATATTCTGTCACACCAGGCAGGGATTCGTTTCTTTTCTCCAGAATCATACCCTGAGAAATCAAATTATAACCAAATCCAAATAAGATCCTCCTAGTACGAAAATGTCCTAAGAACGTTTAATGTAATAGAATTTCAATTGCACAATACCTGCCAAACCAGGTTGGTACTTTTCAAATTTGTAGGTTGGAGGGAACCGAATAACAGCTTCTCGCATTCCTTGGAAGACATTTCCAGCTTTCATTTCTGCTTGCAATTGATCCCTTTCTCTAAGCCAGTCGAAGCATCTTTGCGAAACAAAATCCCTTGCTTCGTCGTATGATATGCCATCGAGTCGATAATTGAAGTCCCCCAGAAATACAACCATGTCTGCCTCAGAAAGCTCAGGCATACCTTCCACAGGGTTAATACCCATAGCCTGTACAAGCATGAAAGCACTATTATCAAGAAAATCAAGAAACTCAATTGCAGCAATATCCCGCTAGCTAGTTACATACATTTGTAGTGCGAAGCACTTGAACTGCAGAAGAGACACCCGCTGCAATAAAAAGGACCAACAGCAAGCTTGAACGGTAAAGAAACGATAGCAATAACAGTGAGCAGGCAAGCAAGCAATATAAGACTAAATGCAGCACTATACCAGCAGCAGCATTTAAAATGTTGGATGGCCGACTAAAAACCATGGTTTGGTACACATGATCAAAATCAGCATTTCGGCGATTAACAGCCTCTAAGTGTGCGGCAAAATGGCAATTCACAAAGCACATCATTCGGCCATACACTCTCATTCTCAACCCAACCGCTCCCTGTCAAGAAAGTTCATAAAAGAGAATTGAGCATCAACGCAAAACTAAATTTGAGCTTATCAATCAAGAAATTGCAGATCCCTGCTCAAAATTGTATATTCTAATGAAAAAGGCTGGGGATCCCTAAAAGACATTATCGAAAAGTAAATAAACTAAAACCAATTTTCAATATCAATGTAATTGACAACAAAAATAAGAGGCTTCAGAACTATGACAAGACATAGTCAATACTTCAAATGGCAAGGATTGTCCAACATTTCAACCACAAGTACAACCTAAAACAAAGTGTGCATTGTTTAACTATATCAAATGTTAATAATATAAAGTTAAGTAATTTTTCCGTTTCAATGTGATACAGAAAAACAAAGATTCACTGGTAAGAGTAGCTAATAACTAAATATTGTAGTTAAACAATTTATTTTGCTTCTTATGCCTGTCAAAGTCCCACAAAGAGAAAAAAGAAGCTAACAATTTATAATTGACTTCAAAAAATTAGCTGAATGGGAAAAGGAATGATACCTTGTTTCCAATTGCCCGACCCAGACCACAAGGAACTGCAGCAACATCAGCATCCCCAACATGACCTTTGATGCTATTTCTAACCCTGAAAAAACCAAATAGCGAATTGGTGTGGGGTGGGGACAGAACATGAAATGTAACTGAAGAAGAATAGATAACTAGTGCATGTGTTCTAGAGAAAAATGGAATACATATTATAAAAATGGAAGTCATTGATGGAGTACTAAGTACTTATAACAAGTTCACATGAAAAGGGGAACACGGTACAAGACAAAACAACTTTTTTCCAGATTAAACACCCAGGAGTAAGACTCACAAGAAAACTTATAATCATAATAATGGAAAAAACACCAACCACACAGAGATAAGCAAACCCGCCAACTGTCTGGAGCCAATACGTGAAAAGGTAGATCCCTCATCCAACGTTTTTCCAATCATATCTAGCCACCATTGTCCTGCAGAACTACCCTCAAGGCCCATCTACAAGCAATGCAAAAGCAGATATTAATATGTCTGATTTTTTTTTTCTTTTTTTTTTTAAGAATTATCCTTGGAGAGAAGGATAGGAGAACAAAGAAGTATTTGACTCTAATAGAACATTCACACCAAATCTAAAGTAATAAAAGGTGGAAGTTTATCATTTTCTTTTTCTTGTTTTTGGTGGGGAGGGGGTGTAGATTTTATATCCACGAATATAAATGATGTGTGCCTCTACACATTTGTTTGGGTTATATTAAGGCTAAATTTGCTAATTGATATTTTGAGCAGTATTTGAACAGTATGAATGACATCCTAGTAGATTAGGCTGGATGAATATTAAGACAATAGTGAAAGAAAGTTATAAAATAGGACTTTCAATAAGAGGCGTGTCTTGACAGGGTGAAAGGATTTTCTAATAAAATGTAGTCAATATCTCATAACCCTTGAGATCTTCAGTTATATGACAAATCCTTGAGGAAAGTTTATGACAATGTTCAGCATATATGTCTGAAGATTTCATGATTGTCTTCTTTCCACACCTCACAACGTGCATTACCATAAACTTCTACTCCTAGCATGCAGAGAAAGCAGATAAGCAGGCATTACTCATCAACTATGTTCAGCTAGCAAAAGATTTCTAGATAAAGGGAAGGTTCTGTCAGCTGATGGCAAGTAACTTATTTTGCATGTTGAAAACATAGTACCCAATGATCAGCTTATCCAATATTGGGCCCATAGTGTGGATTCATAACTTTCAAGAGTTAGCCCTAATAAGATTTGTAGCACAAGTGGTATCCCACCTTTATAAAGGTGTAGATTGTGATGACCCAAGTTCGAACCCGGGTGACGCAAGTTTTCTAGTTCTTATTGTTCCCCTCCCTTCCACTCCCCCACACTCATTAAAAAAAACTTGTAAATTCAAATGGCCCACATGTGGAACGCAATGTGTCCCTCGACTCATGACTATGCAGCATTGCAGATTATAATGATCTATTCGCCTAAAAAAAAAAAAAGAGGAAGGGGAGAAAAAAGAAAAACAAAAAGGAACAAGAGCAACAAAACAAAATAGGAGATGTATTATACTGTTTCTTTAGCAGCAGACATGGCGAGAAAACCGGCTCCCATTTCCACCTCTTGCAACCCAACGACAACGATATCAACATCTGTAGCAGCCGACCCAAGCCATGATATAAGGGAATCAGGGGTTGCTCTTCCTTGTGCAACATTCCATGTTCCAGCCAAAATTTTCACATTCTCTAGGCTTGTGTACAGAAATTCCTTTCCAGCCAACTCTGCACGGAATATATTGTCAAGTGGTCCAGGAGAACTGATGCTCCATCCACGAATGCCACCATGATTAGCCAAGGTAAAAATATAGCCAAACCCAACAGCTAAATCTATCAAGGGGCTTTTATGAGCCATCCATTGTCCAAGCAAATCACCTCCAAGGTCCAAAACCTGCACGGTGCCACTTATGTAACCTACCCATATACGAGAACCAATTGTACAGAGGCTTTGAACAGCAAAAGGATGGTACTGAAACTCCCGCATTCGATTGCCAGTCCCATCCCATTGCACAAGTAACCCATTTGCACATCCGACCCAAATCATTCCATCATTTGTCGCAATTAGTGCTTCCGTTCGCCGATTGTCATCACCAAAACCCCCTTTGACTGCAGCTCGACGAACAGCATCTGCTGCACCCAGTATAGCGTTACGCGAACGTTGAAAGAAATTAAAAGAATTCTGTGGTTTTTCCTTTGAACCAGATACAAACTTCATCTTCATCTCATCCTCCATCAAGGAATCACCTGACATGTTCTCAATCTGACCGTCAATGTTAAACACTTTCAGTAACTCTTTGGTCCGAGCATCCCTGCATAAAGGAAAAGTCAAAACCAAAAAGAAAGAAATATATAGTAGCAAAAGCAGGTATCCATTTTCACTTCATGTGAAAGTTTCCAAAAATACAGGAATTGCACAAAACCCCACATCATATCAATTGCACCCAACCACCAAGTTATGGTTAAACTAGTGGACAACTTACATCAGCTCAATAAAACAGATGTTTAATTCTGATAATTACTTACCACATAGCGAATGACTGATAACTAGCAGTCCAAACTTTTGCCCCGACGTGATCTGATAACATATACTTGACATCTGAAGTAAATATGTTACTGCAGACGCCGTTCTGTGTGACTTGGCTCCTCAGGTCAATATACGATCTCTCTACCAGTAAGGAAGCCATGTGTCTTTCTCCAGTTGTAAGGGAAAGAGACTTTTCAATAGCTTCCCATGGCCAGATCTTCATTGCACCACCCTCGGACCCTGACCATATATCCCCTGTATCCATCCAGAGAAGAAAATGATAGAAATCAACAATTAACTACTTATCATAATTGCTGAACCCCAATAAATTATCTGAACAATCTTAAGAAAATTGTGGAATATGAAACTCAAGATGAAATAGCTGCCCACAAATTCTCAAAACAAAGTCAAGAAAGCAAATGGTACAACAATGACTATGAGTAGGAAGAAAGACCCAAACAACAGGTCATTTACTGAAAAGTGTGGCTAGGAGGCATCAATAATCATTGATTACAATGAAAACTACCCATCTAGAATCTCAAAAGACTACTTCCTCACTTTGAATTGATGGTTTACTCTGGTGTCAATAGTCCCAGAAACATACCAACAGCAGATTCCATTGGTCCAGATTCAGTGGACCTTTACTTATTATCATTGTTTTACATTCTCTTATCATTTCGCCGATTTCTAAATTCCATATGAAGATTTGGACAATTTCCCTCTTGGTTTTCTCATGCTTATGATAATATTTCTAATGTAAAATAAACGAAACAACACAGACACTCTAAACAAACCAGTTTCTTTTGCCCAAAACGCCACAAATGCAGTCATTTAAACGTTCTAACACATATATCAAGCTTAAAAGAAGCAATTTAAATAAGCGTCTAACATAAAATCAAGATTACCATAAGAACTCACAACCATGGATTGCACCGGCCCTCGATGCGCCTGCCACGAGAACACCTCCTGAAATCCATTCCTACTACCATCATGCCCTCTTCCATTCACTTTACTTGAAAAATCCAGCATCTTCCAACACATAATTCTCCCATCCTTATGCCCACTCCACACCACCCTATTCCCTCCATCCCCCACCACACACAAGGCGGCAGACGCCACCTGCGCTGACTCCCAGTACCTCACTGCCCCCTCCTCTTCCCCCTCATTTGCCCCACCATACATATCATTCTTCAAATCCCACACCCTAATCCCACACTCCGACCCGGCCCACAATTGCGGCCCATTACCATCATCCACACAAACAATCTTCCTAAGAAACCGCCCTACCTGAGTTTCCCTCAACGGGTGTGGCCTAATCTCAATGCTCGCCGGCCGGTTCGGATGGACCGGCGCCCGAACCGGTGGCCTGAAAACCCCGATCCCACCACCGGAACCACAAAACTCCGGCAGCGGCTGGTCGGGGGACGAAGAACTGGAGAGCTTTCGATCGAGGAATTGGAGCATGTAATCGAGCCTCCGCTGGTAATTGGAAGAGCTGCTGGCTTCATCTTCTTCGTTTTCCGACGATGAGGAGTTGTAGAAACGGTCGAAAACCCTGGGGGCTTTTTGGTAATTCGTCGAAGCATCGTCGAAGCTAAAGTTCCTAGCGGCCCCGCCGGAGTCCTCCTCGTCGGAGTCGGAATGGACGGCGAACATCTCCGAGTAAGAGTGGAAATTGGAGCGACCGAGTAAAGCGTTGTCGTTTTGGTCGTCCATGGAAACGGGATTCCTTTTCCGACCAGAAGAGATTTAGAGGAGACTGCAGATAAAAATATCTGGAAATATCATATATTTCCATTTATTTGTATGATTGATATAAAAATGGTGTGCAATTGATATATTTTCAATATTTTTATTTTTTCACTTAAAAATAAGAAATTTTATCTAATTATCGATAAAATTTGATAAATATCGGTATCGATTTCGATATCGATGGCTTCAATACAAATTATAGGAAAATAGGTGAAATATCGATAAATATCAGTATCGATTTCGATATCGATGATTTCATAGTATAAATTATAGAAAAATCGGTGAAATATCAGGGAAATATCGATATATATTGAAGAAATATGGGTAAATATCAATGGAATATGGGGAAATATCGGTAAAATATTGATAAATATTCTACTGATATCGATATTTCTATGATATTTTAGTAAAATTAAGATATCGATATTCCCATCAAAACCAAAATTTTCATCTTTACTGGAGAGTGAATTCTGATATTATTATTATTATTTTTTTTTTACATTATTATATAAATATATCAGATGGAAAATAAATACCATTTCACCCCTCAAACTTTACGCTTCTTGACAAATGACCCCAAAACATTAAAATTTGCTAATTATGTCACGCTTTAAAGAATTAAGTGTAGTTTAGAAAAAATTGGAACCATAATTGAGAATAACATGGACGTGAAATAATATTCACAAAAAATCTAAATTGATCGATAAAAAATTTCATAGATGAAATTTATCTATTTTTCGTAAATTATTCATTATTAAAAAATCGAGTTGAACTCCTAAAATTTCTTTAATTCAGTGTTTGTTGATATTTAAGGGAAACCAATATTATATAATAATTTAAGTTCAAATTTTGTTGGTGATAATTTTTAATAATGGGCCAAAGGATTCTTCAAAGGTCAAAGTGCTCATAAAATAATAAATTTCGGGTAGTTAAATAATTTATGTTTGTTTTTAAATAAGTAACATTTCACCAATATAATATTATGGAGACTTCTATAACGGGAGAAAACGACGTCGTAACAGGGGTAGAGAGACCCGCCAAACTGAAAGAGCGGCAACTACCATGGACCGGCCATGTGTATTTTGTCAACTATTTACCAAACAATGAACTCAATTAATTTGATAATGATGGCTTCAATTGTCCATCTATCCAAATATAATGTATTCCACTTTATTTTAGAAATTATAGTTAAGTTGTCAAACTAAGATTAATATAAAAAATCACTATGAAGTATGATTTTTTTTTAAATTTACCATATTTTCAAATTGTGCAATTTAGAGCCCTTTTCAGGTCTTATTTCTAGTCAAAGTCAAAATCGAAATTTCATTTTAATTTTTGTTCAAGTTGAGTTTAAATCAAACGAAAATCGAAAAATTGATTTGATGTTTTAAACCAAATGTAGAGTCTTTTGACGTATATTTCATATATTTTGGTTAAAAATTTTGAGAAATCAATTACAATATAAACCGGAAAAAATGTCCAGAAAATGACAGAAGTTGCTATTTGAAAAAATGGCGAACTTTATATTAAAAAAAATTATATTGCAAATTGTAAAAGATATGATACTTCATATTGATTTCTTATATTAATCCTATAATTAATTAAATGTGAGTTAATGTAATTGAGTAAATTACAACATAATCTCAAATAATTGAATATTATGGAGTTTAACCGCTCCTCGCCTTTTAGTCAATTAGTCGAACTACTTCTAGTCGAGCTACGTAGTCCCTTTGTCTTAATTAAACCGTTGAAGTATGATTTTGTCTCACAAAATTAGATTTATTTTTGACATAATTTAAAAAGAAAAATCAAGAAACAATAGTTTTAATCGGGGGAACATGTATTACTTGTCAAGCATGACATAGGGATATTGGTCATTTTCAACTCCCTAATGTAGATAGTATTAGGTATATGATATTATATTTAATTCGTTTACGAATGAAATTGTATTGACTGAAATTCGGAAATATTATTATAATTAAAACTATAATCATTACGTGTTTTTATTAGAGAAGCATTCCGTGATGGATAAAATAATATAACAAGTCACATCCATAATATTGAGTTATAATTTTAGTTATCTACTTCTTCTTCCCCTTTTTTTTTTTTTTTTTGAACTATTAGTTTTATGTTGGATCTTTAAAATAATAGTTTATATATGTATTAAATCATCATATATTTCAAATTTTAGTAATTACAATTATTTATTCGAAAAATGTAAATTACATTTTATTCTTTAGGAAAAAACTATGTTGGGCCATCTATCACTGTTCTATTGCATTATTGTTGCATAATATATAGTTGATGTATTATTTCCACACACTAATAATTTATTTTTTCCTGGATATATACAATCGAAATTATTTAAAAAATACTTAAATTTTCGACTTTATGTAGTGATCTAAAACTTGATGAGTCTTATTCTGCCACGTGCTAGGACCATAATTCTATATTTCATTTAATTTATAACCATACAAAAAAAGTTATAATCATAGAATTTGAGTCTAATGTAATAATTATAAGTCCAATTTAATTAATCTATGGACAGAGCCAATAATAGTCATATCGATTAGTTCACAATTTTGATGAACACAAGAAAATATTTTTCTTCAATATTTAATGTTTACACTATTATGATACATGCATAAGTACACAGAAAAATAAAATAAAATAATTATAAATAAAAAATCACAATGCCTATATTAACATTACAATTATTGAAAATAAAACATTAATGGCCATGCTTGAACACCAGAAATTGGAGCTGGCAGAATTTGGAATCGAGTTATTTGATTCTGCATTTGTTGAACCTGAAACAAATAAATTTTCATAAAATCAATTAATCCTTCAATAATTATAAAAATAAATATAACAAAAAAAATATTGAGCTATATCATATAAATGAAGGTTAATTTTTTGATAAAACCTTATTTCATTTATTAGATGAACAACTTATTTTGATGAAAATGTGTTGTACGGACCTGTAATGCACCTCAACGGGTTAACTCGTTGACCGCATCGATCTGGCAGCGTTTGAGCTTTGGAGACATTGATGCCTGTTTGCTTGACTCGATTGAACCAAAAAATGCTCATCAAGCTACAAAAACACTCTGGTATTGATTTGGCGATATAGTCCAAAGGTCGGCAACAATCGTCCAAAGGCTGCTTGGTATTGTTGAGGTATTTTATGCAAAATCGAAGCTCATTCACACATTGTTGTTGTTGTTGCACTTGAGCTAGGTTACCTACAACTAAGCAAGAAAACACAATGGTTGTAGGAATCAATCCACACAACATATCCCCAAGTTTCATCTCCACTTTTTGCTCTCACTTTAAACCTAAGTATTATTGATAATTAAGTAGAATGCAAGATATATATTTATATATGTAGGGGGGAGGTATATAGGAGTTTGTACTTCTAGGTGGGAGTTTGGTAAGCAAACTAGGCATTGATGATTCATGAGATATTTCAAAGTTTTAGCTATGTTTTCTAAATTGATTTTTTGGTCCTCAAGTTTTTGAGAAAATACTTTTATACTCATTATATTTTAAAAAATAGTTGTTTTGGTCTTCAACCTGTTATAATCGGTAATTTTTTACCTTCTAAATCTAATCGGACTCAAATTACTTAATATGATAAATTAACATCAAATAGTTTAAGTTAAATCAGACAATTATCTTATTATCTTGCTTGAAATATACTTTAGATGTAATTTGGACTAAAGTAAGCACTAGTCGATAAAAAATTTACGATTGAGGATCAGAAAAATAGTTTAATTTTCAATAATATATAGACTAAACATAAATATGACTAACCTATTTTATTTCATTTTTTCAATTAAAAGGGAGACTTTCTAGTATTAGGGCCCAAGGATAATTTTATGAGTTGGGTTGAGTTGGGCTGGGTCAACTGATTGGGTCAAACATGTACATTTGGGCTCCAAATTGTGAAATGAGATGGGTAATTTTAGGCCCAATAAGAGCATTGTAGTTGTACAGGGACTCGTTAATCCATATAAAATATTTCGTATATATGTTTATTAATTAATAATAAATTTTAAAATTTATTTATATACACATGTTATGTATATGTGTGTGTATATATATATATATATATTATTTAAATTTTAATATTTATTTTGGAATATACATATATGTATACATATATTGAAAGTTCATTCGGTGTTGCCAAAAGCATAACTTTGAATTAAAAATATTTTAATTTTGCTAGTTTTACTGACTTTTGATTACTGCAATTTTTCCTCCAATAATATATTTGAGGTGAGTGTATATATATATATGAAATTATAAAATTTGTCGGAAATTGGCACGTGAATAGAAATTTGAATTTCCAACCACGTACATGTCATAAAACTAGAGGTGCCCCCGGTTTGGCAAAAACCAGAACCGGCCGGTTCGAAACCGGGGGTCAACTGTTCAGGGTTCCGGTTTCAAACCGGAATCGTGAACCAATTTCATCCGGTTCCGTATTTGAAAAACCGTGAACCGGCGATTGGAACCACCGGTTTCCGAATTTTTATTTATTATTATTTTTTTTTGAAAATTTGTGAAAATGACACGTGTCCGCCGGAAAATGACACGTGTCGCTGGAGCTCCGGCGAATACTAGTCGTTGTGGCCGGAACCGTCGGTTGACCGGCGGTTTGTGCAATTTTTTTTTTTTTGAAACTTCCACGTGTAAGGCCCGGATCGCTCAACCGTTGGAGATCAACGGTCAGATTTGTTGACTGTTGCAAACCGGTGATTCAAACCGTCCGGATCTTTTTTTTTTTGCAAAATTTTCTATAAATACCCCCTCCTCCAATTCATTTCTCACACCATTCTTCCAATTCTCTCTAATTCTCAAGTTTCAATTCAACTTTTGTGCTAAATTTCAATTTCAATTCTATTCTATTTTGATCGAAAATGTCTTAAAGAGGTTCTTCTTCCGCCGGTTCTTCCCGTGGTAAAGGAAACGAGCCTATGCCACCACCACAAGATGTTCAACTCGATGAAATTATCGATCAATACACTCCTCACTCTCATTGGAGTGAGGAGTATGCAAATTTGGAGGAAGCTCTCGGAGCTCATACTGCCGCCGCATTTGCCGAGCAAGAAGAACAAGAGGAGGAGGCTAACTCAAGAGAGTGAAACATGTAGCGGCTCTCGAACTCCTTCGATACTTCGAAGTGATATTTTCTCCATACATTTTAAAAAGGAGAAAGTATCAAATTCGAACGTGGACTATGCGGTGACGTGCAACTATTGTGGAAAGAGCTACAAATTCAAGCACGGAGGGGGCTATGGAACATTCAACAACCATTTGATAAAGAAGCATCCAGACAAGATGGGTAGTGACCGCTCTCAAACCCATCTTCCTCGACAAACCGGTTCCAGTTTGGGAACCGATGGTAATAACCCTTTTTTTTCTTTTTAAATTTAGTCAATTATTTCATAGGAAAGGAGTAGCCGAATTAGTTGCAAAAAAACATCTTTCTTTTCAATTTCCAACGGACAATGATTTTGAAGAATATACTAGTGTTTATTTACAACCCGCTAGTAGAAGAATTTCTAGGAATACTGTTACACGTGACGTAGAAAAAAATTATAGCGAATATAAATATACTTTAATTCAAGAATTAAAAAAATTAACACAACGAGTATTTATTTGTTGTGATGTGTGGAAAAATCCTTATCAAATGCATGATTATTTAGGAGTAACATGTCATTGGATAGATGATGCATGGAATATGCAAAAACGATTAATTACATATGCCGAATTTGATGAAAAACATACTTTCGTAGCAATTTCTGGAAAAATAATAAAAATTTGTAATGATTATGATATAGTTACAAAAGTTTTTTCGGTTGGTTTTGATAATGTCGCTCCTAACACCGCTAGTATGTCTACATTAATAGAATTTTGTAAGCCTCCAATAAATGGTAAGATTTTTCATATTCGTTGTGTACCCCATTATTTGAATGTATGTGTATAAGATGGTCTAAATGCTTTAAGTGATCAAATTAAACCTATTAAGGATGCAATTCATGAAATTGCTAAATCAACAGTATGTCAAAAAAAATGGGCCCGATTTTGTAAAAATAATGGAATGGAAGTTAAGAAATTTGTGATGGACGTAAAACATAGATGAAATTCAACTTATTTTATGCTTCAAGATTCTTATAATTATAAAGAATTGCTAATTGAATTTTTTTACGAAAACCCCCATGAAAATATATATTTGTATAACAACTCTTGGGATGCATGTATTAATTTAATTCAACTATTAAATTTTTTTGAAGAAGCCACTAGAGAATTAAGTGGCATTTATTATCCTACTTCTCCATTAACCTTAGATCATTGTGTCAAAATTTCTTTAATTTTGAATGAATATTCTACATGTCCTATTTTAGGTGATACTATTATATCCATTAAAGCAAAATGGTGTAAATATTTTTTCGAAATTTCCGATTTATTTTTAATAGCTAAATTATTAGATCCTAGGATTAGAGAAGATGGTCTAACCGAATTATTATGAATGTATTATAGTGCTTTATTCCCCAATTTTTTGTTAGGAGAATATGATGCATTTGACTATGTTCCAAATTATATAGAAGTTGTAGGTAGAGCTAGATCAACTTTCTATGAATTATTTAAAGAATATAAAACATCATTAGGGGATGATTTAGATGCTCAAAATGTAGATAGTAGTTGTTCTTCACAATATCCATATAATGTTAGTGGTCTTAGCGTATTTTATGACTTTTATGATAACCGAACACAAAAACGAGCTAGGGGATCTAATCCCAAACAAGAATTAGATACATATTAAAATTGTACATTTGAATTTATTTCTTTTGAAAACTTTATGGATCTTTTGAAGTGGTGGTCAAAAAAGATTACCACTTATCTTATTTTAAGTAGTATTGCAAAGGAGATCTTTGCAAGTCCCGCCTCCAACGTCTCCGTCGAGTGCGCCTTCTCCAAAGGACGACATATGTTGAATCCAAGAAGGGCAAAATTGACCATAGAGAATGTTCAGCACATTACTCTACTTGAAGATTGACTTCGAGCCAAGAAACGTCAACAACATCTAGATTTAACAGTCTTAGATGAAGATGGTGTAGACGAGTATGGCTACGATTCCAACACATCCTCCTCCGCCGGGACCAACTAAGAAGGTAAGTTTGCGAGGTAAGAGAACTACGTGAGCTTTGATTCCTTAATTCAATTTAGGGATACGTAGGCAATTTCATTCTAAATTTTAAATTCACTTTCAAACTTAGAATGAAACTCAAGCTCTTTCAAAATTTTTTTTCTTCTTTCATGTATTAAAAAAAATTAAGGATTTAATTGAAATGAGTGTAATAGATGATGTGTCTCAAACAAAGGAGGAGATAATGAGACGTGTCTCATTGCATGTCTTATTATGTCCTCCTTTCTTTGAGATACATCATCTACACAACATTCTTTGCTCATTTCAATTAAATCTTTAATTTGTTTTAATTAAAACTTAGAAGTTTGTAAGTTGTAATTTTTGGATATTTATACAAAGTTGTTTATTTTTTAACAAAAATAGTTTGTTTTATATTGTCATATTGTATGATCGTAAAAATTTGAATCAAACCATAAACAGGAAAAAAAAATAGAAAAAAAAATCGGATAAACCGTCGATTCGAAGCGCCGGTTACAAACCGGAATCGAAACCGAACATACCCCGGTTCGGTTCCGGTTAGACCCTTCCTGGTTGGCCAAACCGCCGGTTCGGAACCGAAACCGACGGTTCGGTTAAACCGGGCACGACTACATAAAACCATTTACAAGTCATGAATTTACGATGTATTTTATTTTAGTAAAAAAAAAAGAGTGCAACTTGAATTTTAAAAAAGCTATATGACTAAAATTGATATTTCAACTTAGTATGACTATCTTTGGACAATATCTAACTAATAGAAGTGAGAATGAATTTTCCATTTTCCAATACATACATATATGTGAACAAAAATTGGTGAAATACCTTCAAATACCACAAAACCAAACAGTGAAATATTTTTTTACTATAAATAAATTATGGAGAAATTGATAAAATCATCCTTTTAATAAAAAGTAAAAAAAAAATTTAGTGAACTATCAGAATTTACACGATATATCATGTTATAGAGTTACACGATATGATCAACCATGTGAATCTCCTATACATATATATATGAAACACATGTGTGTGTATATGTTTGACCATGCAGTAATATTGACTTAGAGAGAGAGAGAGAGAAGGGAAACTGTGTGTGGTAGCGAAGACAAAGCACATAGTACACACAAATAGTCATAGCATCATAAGCAACAAAAGTAGTCCACAGGATAGTTGGTGCAATGCTTTGAAAGAGAGGGAGACAAAAGGCATGTAGTAGTAGTTGTAATTAATTAAGGATGAAAGAGAAGAGTAAAAGGTAGTCATGTGTAAGAAAGATGTATGTATATGTATGTATTCCTCTTCTTTCCTTTTGATAACTCCCCCCCCAAAATTTGTAGGAAAATGTGTACTATTGTCAAACTCCAAGAATTGAATTAGGAATGGAAAGAAATTATAGTCAAGGAAGCCTGCAATATTTGCATTTTCTAGAAATTTGGGAAAAAAAAGAAAATGCATGCTTGGTAATGAAACTTTTTTTTTTTTTTTGGAGTAGATTAATTAAACAATTTCAAATAGATGGTAATGTATTCATTTTGTACTCATTAAATTGAAATGGAGGGATCATCAATTGTCATACCAATCAATTGTATGTATTATAAAAAGGGTCATTATTTTTCTTTTTCCTAATACTTATAGTGAGTTCAATTTTATCAATGATTTTACGTGTGATCTTTGTTAGAGACTCGACGACTACATGAAAATTATTTGATGATTTAACCAAATTACTCCATATCTCAACAATTAACTGATCATTTATCTTAAAAGGAAAATATTTTTCGAAATAACGAGTCCAATCTTAAGCCAAGGCTCGTGATTAAATGATTTCGACCAACCCTAATTAAGAAATATAAACAATATGTATAATATAATATTATCAATATATATGTATCCAGAAACCCTTGAATTAATTTCGTATTTTAATTAAAAAAATAAATTTGTGAACTCAGCATTTTCTTCCCTTCAAAGTTCCTCATTTTACTCTCACAATCAACCAAAATTATAACCTCCTCTTTTTTTTACATATTCTCTCTTAATTTCTTTTCCATCTAAAATTGTTACAAATATATAGTCTTAATTTAAAATTATTATATATTTTTATCAACTGACCATCTGAATACAAATCATTGGTCCTGTCATTATATGTATCAAACAATTTGTTGATATAAAATATAACCCAATCATTCTCTCTTCATGTATTTAATATTCATATTATACATAAGTAGCAAGATAAATAATAGTATAAAGTATTATTTTGATCCATGTATATAATATATGTGTATATTGGTGGGTGGGAGAAGGTCATAGTGTTGGCACTGTCCAATTAAATGCAGACTGAGAAGGGCAAAACGGATGTAAGTAAATACTAGCTAGTTTGCATTGCATGGTATGTAATGTATTGTCTTGTAAGTTTATATGTACATGTGTGTATGTATAGGTGATGTAGAGAGAGAAAGGGGGAGGAGAGAGAGAGGGGGGTCAGAGGGACAACCCGAAATAAATGCTACTTTTCCTTTTGGCATTAGGCTTCGAAAGGCGTGCTTCTGTCGGGATATCCCCCTACCTTTAAAACCGTCCCTTTCACTTCATCTACACCTCTCTCTCTCTCTCATTTCTTTTTTTGTTTCTTTTTTCAATACAAAAACATATTATATATATATATATATATATATATATATATATGAAAAATGTTCAAATACCTGCTGTAGCAACTCTTAATATACCTATCGATGAACTGTAATGATCTCATCCACTCGTTATATGAAAAGTGAAATTAATTGGTATTCTGGATTTTTGACACGTCAGCGGTGGACATATCTTAACGTGCTCATGATTGGTAGGATAACATGACTAATATATATTTATCTAACAATAGAAAACATATTATATATATTCTATATTAGAATTAATTTCAATTTTGGTCTTGTATATATGAACATTTTCATTATTTGTTTCAGTTTTTGGTCCTATATGTTTCAATTTTTTTCAATCTCAATCAAGTTTTTTAATTTTGATCTTGTATGTTTCAATTTAAGTCCCATTTTGGTCGAAATTTCCAAAATCGTCAATAACACATGGGATTTCCCGACAGCCATCCAACAAAATTTGAATTGAAATTGCAAAAAATTGAAATATGCAAGACCAACATCGAAAAAATTCGTTGAAATTGGAAAAAATTGAAACACATAGGATTAAAATTGAAAAAAGTGTAATTAGATGACCAAAAAATGAAAATGGTCTTACATACAAGATCAAAATTGAAATTAACCCAATACATTAATAATTATAATACGAAAATACTATTGTATTTGATATGTTACAAATTATTACTGGATTACAATATTATTGTACATTTTAAGAAAGAGTGTGTCTCTTGTGTCCCCGGGACACGGATCCAATCCGTGTCCCCAGCCCAATCCGCGAGCCCCACATAATTTTTTTTTTTTTCGCTCAGTTTTTTTTTTTTAATGTATATATTGAAGGTATCCCATGGATACCTTGAAGGTATCCATGAAATATCTTCAAGGTATCCATATGTATACCTTCAAGTTTCCATGGCGTGGGCACGCGCGGCGTGGGTGGGCGCGCGACGTGGAAGTATGGGCGCGCGCGGCTTGGTGACCAAGGTGCGCGCAGGTATCACATGGATATCTTCAAGGTATCACATATATACCTTCAAGGTATCCATGGCTGGATACATGAAGGTATACATGTGAATACCTTTAAGGTATATATGAGATACCTTCAACATATACATGGGATACCTATCAAGTATACATGTGGAAACCATCAAGTATACATGTGGATACCTTACCCATGGATACTATCAAGATATCCATGGGATACCTGATAGGTATCCCATGGATACCTATCAGGTGCATGGATACCTTCAAGTGTACATGTGGAAACCATCAAGTATACATGTGGATACCTTACTCATGGATACTATCAAGATATCCATGGGATACCTATCAAGTATCTCATGGATACCTATCAGGTGCGCGCATGGAGGGGCTCGTCAGGTGCCCACGCGCGCACGTCCAGGGTGCGTAGGGCGCGCGTTGGGCGCGGGTCGGGTTGGGGACACGGATCTAAGATCCGTGTCCCGGGGACACACAAGTTTTGGCGTTTAAGAAATACCTTTATAGTTTTATTAGTTCAGTAACCATATATTGGTGAAAGTATATATGCAGTTTTAATGTGAGTTTATTTGATATAAAAGATTAAATATATTTTTTATGATAAAAAATGTCCGATTACGATGGATCTAGAGTATTGTATGCAATCTATACTATACTAATAGCAGGTAAGTTGGAAAAATTTACTGGAATGCCATTTTCCCACTAAAAAATGTCACATCACAATGCTGACTGTGTAAATATTTTTTTTTTCTTTTAATGTTTTATGACTCAATAATTTTTAATCTATCTTTCTCTCCAAACCTCTTGAATCAAGCTTACCCTACCAGCCATTAGATTATCTTTTTCTCCAAGGATCTTAAATTAGGCTTCTCCTACAAGCCATTGGATTGTCTTTCTCTCCAAGACTCTTGAATGAGACTTTCCCTACAAACCATTGAATTATATAAATAAAGATGTGTGTGGTTATTTCAACAAAAACACTTTCACATATGTGAGATGGTCTTCTAAATTTTTGTTGTTATAAATTTTAGTTCTCCTCTTTTTCCTCTTACTGTTTTCTTCTCTGATGTATGATAAAGTTTTTGTATCTTCCCAATATCAATTGTTAGGAGTTTATGGTTGGGATGAATTCATCCATATGAAAATTTGAATTATATCAATCAAGGTACATACCTCAATTATCTGTATATTCATGAATTTTCATTTTGATTACCCTGAAAAAATGAAAAAAAAAAAAACTACCAATTCAAAGAATTGAGAATAAAAGTCAAGTATTTATTGGGTTTCCTAAGAGCTTTTGGATGATTCTTCTGTAGAGCACAATTAACTTTTGAAAATTCACAACAAACCAACAATTGAAAAAAATAGTGCGAAGGAATTTGGTCTCATAATCAGTAATTTGACATTTTAAATATTGAATTAATTGAATTGGAAGTTAGAGAATTATATAAAAAAAGTTCTCATAGATACGGTTTTATAAAACAATCAGTGAAACAACTATTCCATGATCAATGGTTTTATAAAACAATCAGTGAAGCAACTATTCCATGATCAATAGACATATACGTAAAATTCCAAACAATAATGATTGAAATATAAAATCAGACATATACGGTTTTATATTGTACTATTATAAATAGTGTTATTCAATAGTGTGTATATATATAAATATATATATGATGCTCATATATTATGTAATTATGATTAAACTTGTACTATATTAAAGTAATTGAATTATATTGCAAGACGCGCAACGCGCGGGTACATTGCTAGTTGAGTAATAAAGACAACAATCCTTCTATGTACATTCCAATTTGATACGTAATAATAAAGAGAGAATTAAAAAAGATTGTCACATCCTCACATGTAAAATGAATATGTAATTCAAATCTTAAAAACTATAAAATTTGTATACAGTCATTTATTAGGATTTTCCTTGTTTATAATATATATGGTTCATCTAAACTCCAAGTCATAATTTTGCATAATAATAATAAAATAATAATAATATTGAAATTTTATTATTATCACTAATTATTTATTTATAGGGGTAATTGCTGCAAAAATCACGAATTTTTTCGTAAATAGTCCTATAACTATATGTTTTTTTGATTTAGTCTCGTAACTCAAATAATTGCCCGATTTTGATCCCAATGTCACCGAAATTTTCAAAATCAACTGGAAAATTGTCACGAGAGTTGCACGTGGCATCCAATTTATTGGCGATGACTAATGACATGGCGTGTCATGTAATTAGAATTAGTTTTAATACTTCAATCAATAGAATAATTACAGGTCATGCCACATCATTAGTCATCGTCGGAAACCTCCAAATTGGATGTCATGTGCAACTCACGTGATAATTTTCCGGTCAATTTTGAAATTTCCGGCGACATTAAGACCAAAATCGAGCAATTATTTGAGTTACAGGACTAAATTGAAAAAATAAATAGTTATGAGACTATTTGCGAAAAAGACGATAGTTATAGGACCAAATGTGATTTTATCCCATCAGGAATTTTTCCAATATTGTGTTTTTAACATGACTTTTGGCTATTAACAAATTCAACATGATTTTCGATGTCTTGTGCATTTGTAACTAAAGGGCAGATTTTGTACATCTCTTAACTCTATAAATTAATATTTCTAGATCAACTAATATATGTTTATTACATGCATATAGTAGCAATTTAGCATCAATTGTGGGGTTTTCTTCATAATTTATGAAAATTTGCGGATTTCTGAAATACTTAAAATTTACTCGTTGAAAATCATGTTAAATTTACTAAGAATCGAAAATCATGTATAAATTGATATTTTGAAAAAAAAATATGATTTTTACGACAAATCATCTTAAATTTACTAAGAATTGAAAATCATGTATAAATTGATATTTTGAAAAAAAAATATGATTTTTACGACAATGAGCTCTTATTATTATTGTTGTTATTATTATTAACGGTTCTTTACATGCATCTGGAAGTTTTTTTTTCATACACATACTTACAAGTCTCACTCATATATAGTCTATTATTCATTAAGTTCTTCAATAATAATATTATAATTTTTTTATGAGAGGCTTATTAATTTCAGTGACTATAAATTATTATTATTATTATTATTATTATTATTATTATTATTATTATTATTATTATTATTATTAACAACTAATTGCACTTAAATTTTCATCACTCTCGATCGATTTCATCACAACATATTTGCCTCAATTTATTTTGGTAGAATTAATAGAAAATCAAAGTTATTGTTACAACTATTTAAGATAGTCACTTATGAAATTGAACGAAAACTATTTTTAGTATACTATAATTATAGATTCACCGATCACAAAAATTTATATGGATTGTGTGAGATCATATTCATTTTCATAATTAAATATGTAATTTTTAGGTGGATAGTCTCAAAAAATCAAATTAGAGAGACAATCTTACAAGTTTCATCTTGAGTCTTGACTAATAGTAACAACTTCTTTTGACAATCCCATGCAATAATTGATTTTAGTGATAAGATAATATATATATATATATATATATATATATATATATATATATATATATGACAAATTTAAAACTATTGCGAACAAAACATATTATTTTTGAAATAGTGGAAACTAATTACTGTATCGATTTGTCTATTGCATATGTCCGTATCTGAATAAGTACGAAAATCTACTTCACCTAAGCATATCGATTTGACATTCTTAAAAAAAATTAAAATAAAATAAAATAAAAGTCGATTTGACATCCTCAGACAATAGTTGACATGGGTCCTCGATTAAGAAATATTATTTCAATTTATCTGTTATTTCACTATTGTATGATGTGTACATGGATAATAACATATAAATAAATATTAATTGCAACAAAAACATTAAAACCACAATTATAATAATTGGAGTAAAAAAGCATGTTCCAACTTCCTAAAAAATAATGCCCATCTGGGAAAAAAAACATTCGTGTTATTATCTTATAAAATTAAAATCATATTTAAATAAATTTTATAGTCAATTTTTTTATAGTCTAATTGTGATAAAGATACTAAATAGTTAAATGTGATTGAATAAATTAAGCCAACAAATAAAGCATTTGATCTCACTTATAAAAGGTTGTGTATCTATTTAGTTGGCTAAAAAAAGATTATAACTTTAAATTGCTTATTGGAAAACAAAAACGAGATATTGCTACATATTTAGATAAAATTTATCCGGTGCTGGATGTCCTTTTTCTAAAATTTCCTCATTGAACGACATTCAAAGTGAAACCAGTTAGAAAATGGATTATTAGAACATAATTATTGGTGAAATTCATTTTGTTTCTTTCTTGCAATCAAACCTTTTTTAAAATGACTTATTTTATATTTAGAAAAATGGAATATGTATGATTAAAATGAAAAAACAGAAAAAAAGGAGTAATAACTAGGAATAAAAAGAGATTGGACCCATTTGCCAAAACTACTATAGCTATGTTCTCTCTCTCTCTCTCCTCCAGTGACATTCGCTGACCATTTAAACATAATAACACCAACCATGTACCCACCCCACCCCCCCTATGATACAAAATGGACTCTTCCTGTTTGTTCTCTTTTAATTCTCTCTTCTGATCATATATCAGATCAATGAAACTCGTGTACCAATAAACACACATACATACAAACACACACTACCGTGTGTTTGTGTGTGTTCTCTCTCTCTCTTTATATATATATATATATATATATATATATATATATATATATATATAATTGTACAAAACAACACACAGTAGCACGTAGAGAGAGGTGGAGTTATATATACAGATAAATACAAGAAGGATTTGCGTATATATGGCCATTGTTGAAGCCTGAGCAGTGGTTGATGTACATGCATAGAGGAGAGAGAGAGAATGAAGAGAGAGAAAGAGAGAGTCCCACTGTCTAACCCAATTAAAGTTGAGGCTATCATTACACGGGTACGTCATCATTGTCCATGCAATTTATATTTCTTTTTTTTTTTGTTATAAATATATATTTGAAAAAAAAATTGGGAATTAATTAGTTATGTAATTTAAGTCTAATAAATTCGTAAATTTTTCTAATGCGTTAGTTCATAGTAATATGAGAACGAAGAAGATAATCATAAGGGTTTTATTTACTGTTTCTCTAATGCAAAACTTTTTTTTTTTAATAATGTAAGAAGAAAACTGATTATTTTAATTTTCTGAATATAACTTTGAATGGAGTTAAGTTGGTCTGATAGCACAAGGGACAATTTCAGTAACAGATTTTTATTGCTCTTATTTGCACAAGAAAATGATCTTAAGATAAAAAAAATTTACAACGTTGTGAGTTTTTATAATTGAAGTATAATTAATTTTTATTGAAGGATAAATGATTTAAAGTTTCTTAGTTTTTTGAAATGTTCTTATTTAATTTAATTTTTTATTTAAGCGCTAGAGTGGCATGCACGACAACAACAAAAAACTTATTAGCAACAACAAAATGTTGTCACAAAAAACATTTGACAACAACATTTGTTGTAAAATTATTATTGCAAAAGTCTTCTCGCAATTGTCTTTTAGCGACAATATTGTTATTGCAATGAGTTTTTTTAATTATTTTTTGTGACAACTTATTGTCCACCTATATTATCAATTTTTTGCAACAATACATTGTTGAAAAAAAGGAAAATAAATTTTTTGCAAGAAAATTAAATTGCATATTTTTTTTTGTTTTTTTTCTGTGATGCAACTTCTCGGAACATTTTTAATGTATACTTTTATTTCAGGCATCCTCTGTAAACTTATATTGGTACTAAATTAGTACACCTCATTTAAGTTTCTTGAAAAAATCCTAACTACCAAGGTTCAATGCATAAAATATAACGTTGATTCAAGAATGTTTTATTATGATTTCAAATTATATAGTTATAATAATTTGAAGATTACTCGTCACAAACATACATACCTAAGCCCAATGTAAATTTAAATGTTAAAATAATTATTAACTCTTCCATCTATTGTAGAATTACCATCAAATTTATGAAATGACTTGACGAAGTATGTATATTGCACATGCATATAGAGTTACATTTAATTAAATAAAACTGATTTTGAATTTTAAAAAAAGGGATAAATAAATCTAATTTCCAATAATTGAATAGCATTAAATTTCTACAGTTTGTAGTCATGTCTAGTTGTTAGGATCCCATAATGACAGATTGGATGTGCTAGCTAGGGTTCCTGAAAAATACCATTAGTTTCCTAACAGCTTCAAGACAAAAAATTCGATGTTTTGAACCATATTAATGGAACTATTTTATTTTATTTTATGCAAAATTTGGTATAATTACGTTTTTATTTTTTATTTTTCTTCTCCCCAAAAAATAAATTTCATACTCTCATACTCTATATGTAACCGATGGTAAAGCAGTACTGTAAAGAAAGGGTGCATATTACAATTTTTGGTAAAATTATATTCCATTATTTTCATGCACATCAAATATATAGCAACAACTTAAATAAAATACCATTTATAATCATATACCAATTTTAGTTGGTCATAAAAACGACATTCCTTTCTTAGATGTGACTTTACAATATATATATATATATATATATATATATATATATATAATAATATAAAATAAGGAAATATGAATAAAAAATCACACTACTTATAAGAAATAATTAAACGACTTCTAATTAATTATAGCAAATCAAACTATATATAGCATGTATATGTCACCAATATATTCATGTAACTATCAAATAGTAAGAGGTTTAATTCAAATGAATAGTAAATCAAAATTCTAAATAATGTTCCATTTCCGTATAATTATTAGAATTTTTACACATAATTAAGAAAATCCATTTAAAAAAAAAAAAGAATTACCTACAAAATTCTATTGAGTGAATTTGTAGAAATTGATTTTGTTTGTATATGATCGACAGAACTTCGTCTTTTGTAAAATATATAGACTAAAAAGGAATACCATAAAATAAATTCAACCAAGAGAAATGTGACAAATAATATAAAGTTATAATTAAGCACTGAAAATTAAAAAAAAAAAAATTCAACAGAAAATTAAACAATTTAAAAACAAACTGTTTCTTTTAAAGTACTGTTTAATTACCTATATAATTAATCTGGTAGTTCTGAAATCAGACTCTGAAAACCCTAGGACGGTTCCACCGGCGTCCGGCGGCCATCCGCCGCCGTCCCCGCCGCCCTGGACGGCTGAAAGCCGCTGAGCTGTCCGGCCATGTTCATGGCGAGGAGGCTACTGGCGTCGTAGCCGGCGCCGCCGTCGAGGGCGCGGATGACCTGCGCCTGCTGGGTGACCGGAAAGAGCTGGTGGTGGAAGTGGTGGTGGTGGTCGCGGGCGGCGCCGAGGATGTTGTGGTGGGTGATGAGGCCGAGGTTCTGGTACTTGGAGAGCTCGGACTTGGCGCAGCTGAGATCCATCTGGAGCTGGCGGAGCTGGTGCTGGAGGAGCGAGATGACGCCGACGCAGCCGTAGACGGGGTCGCGCAGCCGCATGTCGGCTTCGTAAGCCAGCGAGTTGACGGCGTCCTCGCGCTGGCTCGGCTGCAGCTCGTTGAGCAGTTTGGTGACGTTGCTGGCGCCAAACACCTTGTGCACGTTCGCGAACTTCTGCGGCTGGTCCGGCGGGAAGTACGGCGCGAACACGCACTCCGGCAGGCACTTCCGGCGCAGGAACTTGCAGGCCGCGCAAGGGCTGGTCGAAGACGACGACGCCATTGATGCTTGCGGAGAAAGCTTTTCTGATCTGGTGGGGATGTGAAATGACGGTTTTGACCCTGGGGAAGGAAGATTCTGGAGAATTAATTGATTTTAGAAAACCTAGACTTGCGAATGGTGATGATGACGGATTGTGAATTAAATAAAAGGAAGCAATGAATGAAATGTGGTCTGGGAAAATTAATGAATTAAATGAGAAATTTTTTCAGGGGCATGATTGAAAGAGGGCAGCTTTAAATTTAAGACATAAAATTAGCTAGACAACCAAATCATTGACAGCTTTTAAGAAACAAAATCCATAAAGATGATTGAAATAAAGATGGAAATTACACTAAATAAAAGATTCTGAGCCCATATCTGGAAATTGAATGTTTTAGAAATATATACACCCACGTACCATCTGTCAATTCTCTAATTCATATACATATATTTACAAGTTTTTATTATTATATCTGAATAATTAGTAAAAAAAAAATCCATTCATGAACCCTAAACATTATTCTAGAGAGAGAAAGGGGGGGGGATTTTTTTTTTTTTTTTTTCTGTGTGTGAAGTGAAAGAAAGGAAGATTTTGGAATTGGATCTCGTGAAAGTGAGAGGTTTTGTTTTTGTTTCATATTATAATAATACTGAAATCAATCAAAGTTAGTCTTTTTAACCAGATCTTGCTTAAAATTTATCCATTCTCACATGTGAGTGAGTGAATATAGCTATTTTATATACACACATATATACACACATCTAGAGAGAGGAGAGAGATTACTTGAAATACCTGTGAAAATGAGACTTTTGAGATAGCCCAGTTGTTTTACTCTACTGGGATCACAAAATTAAAATTAAAATAAAAAACACGAGAAATTAAAATTAGAAAAAAAAAAAAAAAAGGAGATATTATACCTAGAGAGAATAAAAGTGGTTAAAAAGGGTGTAATGTAATTCTCTTTGCTCCTCCTTTCCCTTGACAAATTAAACGTGCCTCGAATTCTGCGGTCAAATGTAACTTTTTTCCCTTTCACTCTACAGTTCGCCTCGTTGGCTGCCGTGCAGTTTGACGAAGAAGCAGAGATCAAACCCAAGCTTGGATCTTTAGAGAGAGAATGATATGATGATGACAATCTTTTTTATTTTATTTTTGTTCCGAGATTTCAAGAATCATGCAAAAGAGCCTTTCTTTGCTTTGAGGTCCTATCTTTTTTTCATATAAAGATGGTGCTGCGTAACACCAGGAAGAGAGAGAGAGTGATGAGAGAGAGAGAGAGCGAGATAGAGAGGAAATCCCCCAAGAGCAGAGGCTATGGAAATGGGGGAGAAAAAAAGCAGAAAGTGAAAAAATAATATGGGTAGAAAGTAGAACTTATAGCCAAGAAAATCTCTCTCTCTCTCTCTCACTAAAACCCTCTCTTCCTCTCTCTCTCTCTCACACAGTGTAGCGTGTGGGTGCGTGTTTCTTGAAGGAAGAAGGTATTGGAAGTGAATTATTGTTATGAAGATATGGTGGGGGGGGGGGGGTTGGGGGTGGGGTGGGGGTATAAGTATAATCACTATGACTATCTTACATATTTCAGAGTGCAGAGATTTGAGAGCGAGTTGTCTAGTGTCGTGACATGACCTTTCCTTTTAATTTTTTTTATTTATTTATTTTTTCTCTATATTCATGTTAGAAATATATATGTGGAGTAAATATATTGTGGGATGTTGCCCTTTTGTTTTGTGTATCTGCCCTTGAGTTAGAGTCATCTGCCCTATCCCTAATTGGCTATTTATGGTAGTCAAATTTGATGCTTAGCCCACCTATCAAATCTTAGGGTTTCTAGCCTCTCTCTTTTCTTTTTGCTACACAACATACATAGATAGATATATAGATAAAGATTTGATATATAGATAAAGATTTGATCTGGCACGCACCTGAAGAATGCACATCTGCACACTTTTTTAAGATTTTTTTTTAATTGTTAATATTTCATATTATTTATTTTCTCACGCTACCACTCCACACATACGAAATTCTCATTTCATACATACACCTAACCCATCATCAACATATACAATTTGCATCTCACATATCAACATAGATCGTTCTTATAATCAATGTACTTTTTAATATTTTATATTATTATACACATAATTTTTTCTCACCCTACCACTTCTCAATTCTCATCCTAAAGAAAACAATAAAAATATCAAATTAATCAATTAAAGGAAACAATGAATAATATTCAAGTAATCAATCCTCAAGAAATTTTAAATCATAATTAATGAAAATTTTAATATTTTATATTATTATACACATAATTTTCTAAATCATAATTTATGTAATTTTTAATATTTTATATTATTATACACATAATTTTTTTTCACCCTACCACTTCACATACGGAATCCTCATCTCACACATAGACATAACACCTCATCAATATCTTCACATACTTTTCAAAAGTAAGAGTTCACATACTTTCTTGTATAAATTATCAAAGGAAAAAACAATTTCAAAAGTAAGAGTTCACATACTTTCTTGTATAAATCAGAAAAAATAATTTCAAAAAGTAAGAGTTTGTCATGGTTGTGGCATTAGTGGACACATACTTGTATAAATTATCAAAAGAAAAAATAATTTCAAAAGTAAGAGTTTGCCGTGGTTGTGGCATTAATGTACATGACAGGAGAAATTGTACCACATCCTTGGAATGGTATAATATTTTCTTATCATTTCTGAAAGTTTTTACATTTAAAAAATTATGGTACTGATTTGTTTTAAAAAAAATTCACATGTGTAGATCCATTATATTTGAAGACACAAAATACAAGTAAATAAAGAGACTTGGGGATTTTGAGGATTAATTGAAGACTTCTTGAAAATTGGGGATTTTGAGGATTAATTGAAGACTTCTTGAAAATTGATGATTGAGTTGGAGGATATGATTTGTTGATTTTGAGGATTTGTTGAGTTTGATTAAGTTTGAGGATATGATTTGTCAATTTTAAGGATTTGTTGAGAATTTATTTTCTTTGTTACTTAATTCATATTTCAATTTTTATTATTCATTTTGAGGATTTCATTCAATTTTTATTATTCATTTTGAGGATTTCTTGAACGTTGATTAGGATTTTTCTTGAGAATTGACTAATTAAATATTTTTTGTTCTTTTCTTTAATTGTAGGCTACAATAGAATTGATCTTGAGGATTGATTGATGATTTATCATATTTGTTAACCAATTCATATTTTGTAATTTTTAACAAATGACTTTTGATGATAACCAAATTTTCATGGTATAGCATTTGTGAGATGAGAATTGGGAAGAAGATCAATGTTGAATTGGGAAGAAAATCAATGTTGATATGTGGGATGCAAATTGTATATGTTGATGATGGGTTAAGTCTATGTGTGAGATGAGAATTTCGTATGTAAAGTGGTAGCCTGAGAAAAGAAATAATATGAAATATTAAAAAAAAAAAAATTATAAAAAGTGTGCATAGTGCGCATTCTTCAGGTGCGTGTCTGATCAAATATCTATAGATATATAGATAGATAGTTATCAATTAATGATACCGATATGTAATACGGTATTTATGTACCGACTGAATTGAAATAACAGAATAACGAACTGGTTTCAATAATCGAATGGAAGTTCTGGTTATAACGGTTCTGATCCAATGCGTATTGTGGATTGGCACGCTTGTTTTTCATGCAACTTAGTTCTATGCTATCTTTATATAAAATACGGTTAAGTGATTTTATTTTTGTACTAATAACAATATCTAGTTAAATAACAGACTGACTTCAATAACTAGATTGAAGTTCCAGTGATACTTCGATGCAATGCACGTTATGAAGTGGAACACATGTTCCTCATGCAACTTAATTATGTGATTTTTTTTATCTAAATTACGAAGGTGGTTTTTATCATTTTTATTTGGCGTATAGTATTTAAAATCATTTTAAAATACTAATGTGACATATATATATATATATATATATCCCAAACACTAAAACCTTGTACTTTATTTTTATTTATTAGATAGTATATATATAAATTAAGCATAAATTAAAATGTTTAGTTCGTTGCCTTCAAATATCAAGATTCAATAATATATATGCGCGCACACACACATATATATAAACACTATTTATCCATATATATAAGCACTATTTATCCATATATAGTAATGACCCTACGAAAAAATATATATAAACACTATTTATCCATATATAGTAATGGCCGTACGAGCAACGATCACTTCAATTTTTTTCCCTAATATTTAATTTTTGACTATGGAGTAAGTCCTCCGTACAATTGTTTTATGATAAGAAAATAAATCAAAATTGCTATAATGACAAACAAATTTAATTTAAAATTATTGGAATATAATAATCAAATTTAATAAATGCATATGCAATTAATCTAAAGATTTTGATATTTTTCTTAATTGAAAATGTCCAAAAACAGTGTCACATAATCAAGTCAACATCTGTAGTACATAATTTCTTTCCGTAAAAGCAAATTTTATTACCTTAATTGCTTTGTTAAAATTTGCATTAAATTCAACTTACTTAATAAAATACACAAGACCTCATTGAATTAATTATTTATCATATTTAGTAGTAGTATATATTTTATATAGTAGGACTCCCATACACCAGTTGTACGGATCTAGATCCGTGCAATTGGGTCGCCTGACCCGACCCATATAGGTAATATATATAGTTTTTCTTTTTTACCCTAAGCTTCTCTCCTCTCTTAGCTTCTCACGTCTCTCCTCTCTCCCTCAGCTTCTCGCGTCTCTCCTCTCTCAAATTCGTCCTTCTCTAACTCTTCTCCCTTTCTCAAATTCTTTAACTCAATTCTTCTACTTCTCCATCTTCATCTTAATTCTTCTTCTTCCCCCAACTTCTAATCCGAAAACCTTTATGAAACCTGTTATTTACCATTGAATTGCAGACAAGAAACATGGAAGATGAAGGTAAAATTTCAGAAATTTGTTATAAAAAATACCACATTTATTCTTATCTTCTTCAAATCGCGATAGCTGAATTCATAGATCGATCTGTTGTGGAATACTTATCCAGATCCATACTTCCCATCATCTTCTCCAAATCGCAATATGCTTATCTTTTATAGCGGTTCATTCTTATCTTTTTCGAAAATGCCAGTGCCCCTAAGCTGTAGGGCAATATGGATGATGAACTTTTTAGTTAAATCCTGCACTATGTCAATGAAATGAAAAAAAAAAAAGTGACTAATACTTTTACCTTTTCTAGTCTATTACAATGATCACAAGAAAGTAAGCGTCTTTTTCGTTCAAAATATAAACGAACAAAATAAAGTAGTCGAGTCAAGAGGTCCTCTCTTCTTATAACAATTCACGTTCAAGTAATGCTTATCGAATCGACTTGTTGCTTCTAAAAATGAAACAGTTTTGTCTTGCAAGTGGTAGCACCTTGTACTTGCAAGCTTTAACGAACCTTTGGTATCGGGGAAACTAAACCACTATGACGCCATGAAAAATCGTTTTGAGAGATTTTACAAGTGTGTGGAATTTATGCATGACCCTAGCTATTTATAGGCATTTGACTACGGGGGTTAATGAGGTTGTAACACCCCATACCATTTCAAGCGAAACGGCCCATCTCGAATTTGAATAGGTAGCGACTAGGTGCTCTAACTATGACTTACAAATAGGCATTCACTAGGTGTCTCAAAAAATGTTTGTTCTTGAATAATCTAATTTTCAATTATTCAACCATTTGATTTTACCAAGTTCAATGTTAGTCAGATAAAAAAAATACCTTGCAACGACTCGGACACGCAAGAGTCAATGCACCGCATGTCTTGGACTCGAGTACTCGAGCTCGTTTTGGAGTCGTAAAAAGTTAAACATGACTCTTAGCCAAGTCTAGACTCAATCCGCCCAAAATTCAATTGTCAAGAACCAAAATACATGCCCACGCTAGGGTCAAGTGCGCACGTTTGTGGTTCACGAACTTATTTAACAAGCCCATATAGCTTGCAAAAACTACATTTATAATATTTATTTAACAAGACCATATAGCATGCAAAAACTATATTTATACTTGTTTTTAATGTGTTAAACTTTCAATTTGGGATTAATGAGTTTTCACTTTTCCACATTTATTATATTAATTATCTCAATCAAGTGGTCAACTTCAATGATTAATTTTTCACTCAACAAAATTTGATTTTAAATTTTGAGATATTCTAAATATATTTATTATAATCTTTTAACATTTAATTTCTCAATAATTAAATTTATAGCCACCAAAATATTGGTAAAAGTAACGTTGCCAACACTTTTCAAAACCAAATTTCTAACAATAATTCTACTATATCTTTATCTAAAATACGTATGCCCTATATTAACTATATATTCGAAAATAATCTTATTGCATGCAGTAGTCCGACTTTTATCGCTGAACAATTTTACAAGGACTTAATGAATCACCAAGTTTGATTTGCTAAGACCAAGTCATTTTCATTTCAGTTGTACAAAATAATGCAATTAACGGATATCAATAAATTTTCAATAACGAATTTCAATAAATTTTCAATAACGGATTTCAATAATTGTTAAACTATTATTGGCAAGTCAACTCAATACACGTTAATTACCAGTTGATGAAACATGTCTTTCTCATTATAATTTAAGTCTTCAATATACATCTCATCAAAGGTTTAAAAGACGTAAATTATTAAAACTGTTTTTTGAGAAGATAAAGTACGTAAATTCTATCTGAACTAATTTGAGCAATTTTACTTGAAATTCAATCATCAAGTGTTTTTGTAGGGCATCTCAAACACAAAAAAATACTGAAAGTTTTACATTATTTTAATATATTAACGATCACACGTCTTCAGCAGCAATATGCTCTATATTTTACACTGAAAATGAATATTCTATAACTCCTTTTGATTATGAAGAGATGAAGAACTCCCCCACCCGATCGTGGGTCCCTCGTGGGAGAGGGCTAACATGATTTAAACCTCAGGACAAACCTCAACAATATTTCAGTAAAAATTTATCTCACACGAGGTTTGAACCTGTACTGCCGAAGGATTTCGCCCCATATCACCATTAGTCTTACCAACTCGGTGATGCCCCTATGGCTATTCCATAATATTCCTTATTATTATAAGAAAATGAATAAAAGAAAAGAAAAAAGTTTTAAGCGAATAATCCGTAATATTTTTTTTATTAATATTATAAGAAAAAAATAAAATGAAATGAAAAAAGAAAAAAAAAAAGATTTAACGATCTGTTTAGATTCAACACAAAATTAACAGTTAAGATAATTTAATGCGAATATTTACCACATTTTTGAATTGAAAAAATCTTAAAATATTATGAATTCAACGCGTAACAGTAGATGCTCCAACGAAGCAATGAACTTAAAGTTTTGCTAAGACCAATTTAGTTTCATTTTAGTTGCACTATTTAAAAAATGAAATAATTGGTTTAAATATATAATTAAACTAACTCGTACTAGCAAGTCAACTCAATACACACTATTAGTTTTTTTTTTTTTTTTAACCCAATACACACTATTAGTTATGACATACGTTTTTTCTCATGTAACTTAAGTCTATAGTATATTTGTTCCTTATTAATTAGGGTGGGCCTGGACTTGCTTTTTGGTTTTCTTGTAGGGCCCCAATGTATAGGCTTAGTCTTATTAACACAGCTATGTGGCCATATTGGGCCTTATCAGGCCTGAAATAATTCAGTCAGCTTAATTATTTTTAAACATAATAAACAAATTAGATTTTTTTAAATAACTGAAAAGTATTCAGATACACACACACACACACATATATATATATATATTAGTAGTTGGTTGACTTAATGATATTAAAATTGTCATAAAATAAAGATTATGTATGTATTATTTGTTTTAATTAGAAAACGAGAACTCGATATTTGTTAAGTTGAGATATCTGTTTACCGAACAAGGATATAAAATATATATTTTTTCTTTTGGGTGAGTGCAATTTCACGAGGATTTCATGTAGTACTTAACATAAGTATAAGTGTGAAAATTTATAAATTAAGTTGACCATCAAACATGAAGGATAGTTGATGTAAAATCCAGTTAAATACTTTTAGTAAATAAATTTGCATCCATAGATGTATGGAGAGAGAATAACATAAGAATTCAGGCTTCCTAAAAATTGCATGGTAATAAACCATATTAAGACAATGATCGAAAATACGAGATCCTCTATTTCAAAAAGTGTCGTAACCATAGAAATTACAGGAAAAAAATGTAATAAGATAAAAGTTCTCCACCATTTGCGGTCATCACTCTTTCTCCACACACACTCACATATAAAACATTGCAATTTTCTATATCCCTAACTCAAACAATGAAAATGATCTAATTTTCCCAAAAAAATAATAATAATAATAAATAAGTCCCACAAGTTTCTTTCTAGTTTTCAAGAAAGTTTAAAAAAAAAAAACATGGAGAAGGTGACATTTCTTGTTTTGTCAATCATAATTTCATATATTCCCACATGTTTTAGTGAAGATCCATACATATTTCAAACATGGGATGTTAGCTATGCTATTCAATCTCCTTTAGGTATTCCTCAACAAATAATCACAATAAATGGACAATTTCCAGGCCCTAAAATCAACTGCACTTCCAACAACAATATAGTCATAAATGTGTTCAACAATCTTGATGAGCCACTCTTGTTTACCTGGAATGGGATTCAGCAGAGGAAGAATTCTTGGCAGGAGGGTACTTTGGGAACAAACTGTCCGATCCAGCCTGGCACGAACTATACGTTCAAGTTCCAGGTGAAGGATCAGATCGGCAGCTACTATTACTACCCCACCACGTCCCTCCACCGGGCCTCCGGCGGGTTCGGGCTCTTAGCTGTTCACAGCCGGGACCTGATCCCCGTCCCATTTGACAGGCCCGAGGACGAGTATGAGGTGTTCGTTGGCGATTGGTACGCCAAGAATCATACTACTTTGAAGGTTAAGTTGGAGCATGGGAGATTGCTTGGCAGGCCCGATGGTGTGTTGATCAATGGCAAATACGGTAAGGGAGATGGCAGCGATGATCCTAATCCCATGTTTGTGATGAAACCGGGGAAGACGTATAGATACAGATTCTGTAATGTGGGGATGAAGAACTCCATTAATGTTCGGGTTCAAGGTCACACTATGAAGGTGGTGGAGATCGAGGGCTCACACACTATGCAGAATATTTACGATTCTCTTGATGTCCATTTAGGCCAATGCTACTCGGTTTTGGTCAATGCTGATCAAATTCCTAAGGACTATTACTTAGTGGCCTCTACAAGATTCACACGGCATGAGCTCGTTTGCACTGCCACCATCAGTTATGAGGGTGGCAGCGGGCCCGCCCAGCCGCCCCTGCCGCCAGCCCCAGTGGGCCTGCCCTGGTCGATCAACCAGTTCAGATCTTTCCGGTGGAATTTGACTGCCAGTGCAGCTAGGCCTAATCCTCAGGGATCATATCATTATGGTCAGATCAATGTGACACGAACAATCAAGATTGTGACGAGCCCAGCTGTTACGGTTGCAGGCCGGCCTAGGTATGCAGTTAATGGAGTCTCGCATATCAATCCCGAGACACCATTGAAGTTGGCTGAGTACTATGGGATTGGGGACAGGGTTTTCAAGTACAATGTCATGGGGGATGAACCAGCCCCGACAGTCAGTGAAGTTGTGGTTACTCCTAATGTCATCAATGCAACTTTTCGTAACTTTGTTGAGTTCATATTCGAGAACCATGACAAGAGTATTCAATCCTGGCACCTGTCTGGCTACTCTTTCTTCGCTGTCGCGTAAGTAACCATATATCTACATCTTCACTCTGCTCAATCTTGCAAAAATCACACATGTATACACAAGTAATTTCATTTCTGCAATGCATACATAGTCACAAACACACAACTTCATTCAAGCATTTCATCATATAGTTGACATGCAAAATCATCCACCAGCACAAACACACACAAGTCCATTCAATCTTCCATTACCATCCATCAGCACACACAAGAAATCAAAATCCCTCATAGCAAAGCTACTGCACAAGCACAGATTAGTCCATAAATTCAAGAATCTTGCAATGCATACATAGTCACACATACAACTTCATTCTAGCATTTCATCATACAGTTGACATGCACAATCATCTACCAGCACAAACACACACAAGAAATGAAATGCCTCATAGCAAAGCTACCACACAAGCACAATCTAGTCCATAAAACTCAAGATTCTTGCAACAGGATTGAACCCGGGAGGTGGGCCCCAGATAAAAGACAGAACTACAACCTGATAGATGCAGTGAGCAAACACACAATCCACGTGTATCCCAATAGCTGGGCAGCTGTAATGACGACGCTGGACAACGCAGGGATGTGGAATCTGAGATCAGTCAACTTAGAGAGACACTATTTGGGAGAAGAGCTCTATATCAGTGTGCTATCTCCAGCTCGTTCTCTTCGAGATGAATACAATTTGCCTCCAACTCAATTAACCTGTGGAATGGTTAAAGATTTGCCACCCCCACCACCCTTCAATTCTTGAATTCATTCAAAGTTGGAGTCTTTGATGATTGAAAAGAGAGATGGGGAAATTCAAGAATTTATATAGAGGTATTAGAACTATAACAATGTACAAATGAGAGGGGGAGAGAACACTAGCGATGATAGTTTCAACCCTCATTTTGTATGGAGTTTAGTTTTAATTTTTTTGTTTTTTTTCTTATAGATAGGATGTAATATAACCGAGTCGAACAAATATATTGATAGTTTGAGTTTTGTATGTTTACGATCAAGCTGATCTCGAATTTAATTTATTGAATGTATTCATAATTCACGAGTTTAATTGAATTCTAACAAATTATTTATCAATTTATTAACAAAATAAATTATGTATTCTAAAAAGATATAATATATCACCTAAAATTTGTAACATTATTCTAAAAGGTAACTATAATTAGTTTTTTTTATATTTAATACAAGTAAACTTTTTTTTTAAAAGATATTGTCATATTTTTCAAATTATCTCACAGATATCTGAGTTTGCGCCCATTTATTTATGTAAACAGGTGATTAAAAACCTTAAATAAATATTTATCGAATTGAGCTCTATACAAGTCATGAGTGTCTTCGATCATTTATATCTCTACTAGTAGTTTGGTTGAGTAGTTGTGCACTCTTTTTCCTAAGCATATGAACCATTTTTTTCTTCTAATTTTTATTAATTAAACAATTTATTATTGGCTATGATTCACATTTAAATAAGATTACATTATACTAAATTATTTTTATATTACTTTAAAGAAAATATACAAGTACATTAGATGGCATAATTCTCGTGTATAATCTAGACATTTTTTTCCCACATAATGGATTTTTTAATTAAAATAATAGATTACTTGTATCAATATATATTGTGAAGATAAAATTTTCTGCAAATTTTTGTTAAATTCTTCGGACATTATTCTAAATAATACCTAAATCTCAAATTTTAAAATCCTTTATCTTTGCGATGTGTTGTAATTTCTCATTCTCTTTTTCGAATTAACAAGTGGTACATTGAATTTCTCTAAATAAAATACGAGCATTTGTTTCTCTTCGATGTATTTTTCATTCATTTCACTAAAGCCGGAGTTGTAATGAGTCATACACACTGTAATTCAAGATTTTTGGAACTATGAGAGAGAGAGAGAGAGAGAGAGATGCTATTTCATCATTTTACAAAATTTTACAAAAGAGATGTCAAAATTGATAAGACATTCAAAACAGGGCCATTTTAGAGAACACATATGAGATACCATTTCTTCAAAATCTATATTAATGAATTTCATAGCCATAGTGTGGAAGCACAAAAAGCCTTTAAAGTAAAATCCATTAGAGAGTAAATGACTTTCTCACCTATATCATCTGGTAAAAAGATATCCTATCTATGGTAACAGTGTTTTCAACTGCATCCTGAAAAGATCGGTAATGGCACCACGAACTTCCATCTGAAATAAGAATCTCTCATTAGAACGCCACAAATAGAAAATTTCGTAATTTTGGCCAATTTTAAAATTGTTGATTCAGCCATGATTTGGTGCAATTTAGCCAATGGGACAAAATTAAATGATGCAGAAGATACATAAGTTTGATTTTGTCGGTACAGGGGAGTTTTAACATGCTCATCAGATGAATTACATTCAATTTTCAATATAGTATCCATTATCAATGAACTCACAAACATAACCATCCATGTATTATGTATAGATGAACGAAAGATACTGCACTCTACGTATTCATTAGGGAAGAATAATTGCACCAATTTAGTTAAATCATAGCTAAATTGACAATTTTTTTAAGAATTAGTCGAACTTGCAAAAGTCGTGTTGGAATAGGAGGGTTTACCTGGTCACAGCAGACGAGTTTCGTGATCAAAGGATAGAAGTCCCTGAGATGACTTCTGAAAATGTGGGCATTCATGTTGCACATGCCTTTCAGCACCTGGAATACACCAAATCAAGCTTATTAACTTTCAATTCAAAAACTCAACACTATGAAGAAAATAAAATAAATCTTCAAAACCACGAAAAGCTGAAGCCTTCCTAGCATCTTTATTAACACCCTAATATCACCCTAATTAAATGATGACCCATAAGATGTAGATGAAAATTTAATCATTAATACATTAACAAAATCACTTAAAAATAAGGGAGAATGAAGATCACAACTAAGGTGGTTTGCCCTAGGAGAATGTTTTTGTCCTGCTTCCTCTCATCCAAAAGAACAAAATAAAACACAAGGTGATGACATACTCGTACCTTGATAATAATTGGAGATCGAAGTTCTATAACTCGATGAATATCCATATTGGTTGTCTCATCCATGCTAGACTGGAAATCGGATGCCTCTCTAAGCACCTGCTCACAAAAAGATGCAAGCTTTTCTCCAGCAATTCCTTCAAGTTTCTCTTCTTTGACATCTTTCTCTTTCTGAATATCAACTGTTTCCGTGGTCTTCTGTAGGATATCCAAATAGATACACGTTCCAGCCAACTCTTGACGGAGAAGATTCAGCGGTGGTCTATTCAGGAAAAATTCACAAGTTACCAAAATGTTCTGTCTTGTGGAAGTAAAAATCTAAGCATTGAAAAGTTTGTGAATTTTAAGTTGAAGTACATATGAGCCAACCTTTCTTCTGGAATTTGGTGCATTCGCAATCTGAGATTACTAAAAGAATTGTAAGAGGCGGCAAACTCAAGGATAGAGAACAAAATCTCCATAATTGTGATCTTCTGCTGTGCATTCAACTTGTTCCAGAACTTTTTCTGCAAGGTTAAACACGTCAAAGACAATAAATAAAAGATATCTTCAGAGCATCTTAGCAACTTAAAGTCGTTTTCCTCAGTCAGTATGCTTGTATAAGTAATGCCAAACGGGAAAACCGGTCGGGAAAGTTTCTAAACTTCATACAACTCTGAATAAAATTAATTGAATAAAGAGTTAAGTCTTGTATATTAAACAATTTTGCAGGTCTTCTACTGGAGGGCATAGTCTTAAATATTTGAGACAAGTAAGCCTGGTGGATATTGACAATCTGAGGTAAAAGAATTGTGACGTCATTATTAGAAATTAAAATAAGACAAATCAAATAAACTGTGAATAAAAACACTTGACATAAAACAAGATGCTCAATGAACTTACTAAATAAACTTACTATATATATAGTACCTGAATATTATCTATGGCACCTATCAGTAACAACTGTGTGACACATTTACTCCTAATGGTTCCCATGATTGGACTTTCTTCCTCATCTCTGGGAATAGACTCCACAACGGTATCAGGCACCTAGAGATCAAACAAAAGGAAAAGTCAATCCCAGTTTTTAGTTTTTAATATATTTAATCCCAAGATATCAAAAGGACTGATTAGCAATATAATGCAATTTGAATATTCTGTTAGCTAATACAATCAAGAAAGTGACATCAGAGTTTTACTGCAATAAAATTATCTTTGTGATTATCAGTACCCAGCAACCAAGTTTTTTTTTTATAATCACAAATCACACCCAAAGAGAAACAGATTTGGTAATTTGCAGAAACTGATATACACCTTCCACTATGTTTCCCAGAGAGATTGGCAAGGAAAGCCATGTTTCATCCCCAAAACCTCACACATTATTATTCAATTTTATAGATTTAGTCACATTAAATCATGATATATTTCTCTGTCTAAGATTTAGTACCTAAATTGCTTCAAGATAAGCAATCAAGTTTAAACTACATTCTAGGCTATTAGAGTTCATCTATGATCATCAACCAGTGATATTCTGTTCCATTCAGAAGAGTTTGCAAATCATATAGTTTGTAACCCTTGATTTTGGGAAAGAAAACAGAAAATGTTCTGTTCCATTTGTATCAGTATGTTGTGATCCTTTCAAACTTCTGCTGATTATTGAAAAAGGCATCCTGGAATCCAATAAGCTCACCGAACCCCTATCAGGTAAGTCAACCATAAAGTTTATTTATGTGATCATGAGCATAACTCCTTCAAAGGAATGTAAGAACTAGTTTTCTTGAGTATTCTGGAAATACATCCATCACAAGCTTGTGTATACGTCAAAGTTTGCATATTTATATCACTATGGTTAAGAAAACTCCAAGGAAATTGTTTTTCTCAATCAAAAGGATACAATCTTGTGTTTATGTTTCAATACTTTTCTTGATCTGCTAAAATCCAAAGTCCAAGCATATAGCATTAGTGCAGAAAGATAATAGAGATAACTAGCTTGTTAAGATCAAAATGCCTGCAGTTACAACTTACAAAGTAGCAAGAGCATTCTCCATATTAGAAAATTGTTAGCACATTGACATTGAATAAATAAGAATAACAAAGATCTACTAAATGCACAACTATGGGAGACAAGGCATAATTATTAATCATCAAAACTACTGATGCAATACCAACCTTGGATGGAGAAGATGGTAGCAATAAGTCAGATGTCTGATTTTTTGGTCTTGAGGTAAAACTTCTCACAAACAGGTTATCCATCATATTTCCCATGATTTTTTGTCCTAATGTTTGATTACGTTGAAGGCCTCCTCGTCCAGATGGTGATGGTGTGCCTACAGAAAGACATGTCAAAGTTAAAATTTCTGACATAGTAACAATGTCAATTTGCAAGTAGTTGCCCCAAGCAGTATTCATGTAGCACGTCAATATGCAAACCTTCAGATCCCTCTGTATCCACTGGGCGCACTATTTCTAGATTGTTGTCCAGCGTTCCATCAAGACTGGCATCCATTCCTTCTGTATTCCCATTTCCGTAGACAGTATCATGATGGTTATAAGCCAAATCACTACCAGTGGGTGCTCGTGAAGGGCTGTCCAAGTCTCTCATCAATACTGTATGATGCTTGGGGTCCTCAAAACCCAAATTATTGAGAAGTTCAAGGGGTTGGGTTGTGTATGTAGCATCCCTGGCCAAAATCACATCAGCAGTAAAAGGAATGCTCCAATTAATTAACCAATGCAAGAAAAATTAAAACATAATACTCACATTCTGTGTGACTAAATTTGTGTGTGTGTGTGTGAGAGAGAGAGAGATAGAGAGAGAGTTACGTGTGTGAGGTAGATAGAGTGTGTGTTACATGTGAGGAAGATAGACTGTAGTGTACCTTATACTTTTTAACAAAGTATCCCAGTCATTGTCACTGAACTGGTGTCCTCCAACTTCAACAAGATGCACCAATGCTCCCAAAGATATTGAGACTACTGATTGATCTGTTTTCTTGGCACAATCCAACAGCAAGCCAAGAAGTGGAGGCAGCATGAAACACACATCCTACATAAACAAGACAGCAATTATTACAAAATATCTTAAATGTCTTTGAGCACAAATAGGGAAGGTGAAATCAGCAGCATGTGTCTAGTCCAAACAGAGGATGAAAGGTACACAATTCCTTTTATTATTCCAGAATCTTGGAGGCAGAGAAATCTAAACAGCCGCTTATAAAAAAGCAGAAGCAACTCCTTGCGACCACAACAAGGAGCACCAACAAATCAGTATGTAGTATGTACAGCGACCTCTCTCACTTTTTCGAAGATGTATTTATAAAAAAGTAAATTTACAAGTAACTTCTACATAGGAGTTAGGACAGCCCACGTGAGAAAGAAACCACAAATGAATCCACTTGGAAGCCAGAATGCTTCAAAGGCATCAAAGTTACGAAATCAAATTTAGGAATGAAAAACTTCAGGCATGCAATGGCATACAAAACAGTGGTTAAAAACATAAATTTAGTTTCTTAATTTCACTGGTGAAATTTCAACAATAAGAATATGTTGATTTATGTTAATTCTGTTTCTCATAGCAACCAGTAAAGTTACGGATTAAATACTTGACTTGTCAGTTAAATGAGCAGAAATTTGGGTCTGTCAGAATACACAAAGTCTATATACAGCTAGGATACAAACCAAATTGTTAACAGCTGATTGTATTTCATCAACATGGGTTACCTTGTAAAAGGTGTTGAAAAGGTTGCACAACAACTGTAGTGAATGAATGCTGCTTTCACGAAGCCCTTCATCCCCAGACGACGAAAAGCTCTCTTTTCCTGTGTGTCTCACATTATCAAAGATAGGAAACAAGACCCGATGAAAAATATTCTCCCAAAATGAAGATGAGAATTTGCTTCCTCTTTCATTCAGCAAATCAAACAAGACCTCTAGTGCACAACTTCTGACCTCTGGTCTTGGATCTGAAGTCAGATCAGAAAGACCAGCCAGCATAGGGAACCAGTAATGCTCAGTAACATCAGAAGTTTCATCTGCAGTTGTGTCAATAGGTTTTAGAGCACCACCAGGTATAAGGCCCTGGTACAAGAAAATAAAATCTAATTAATGCATGTATATCTCAGTGGAAATATTGAGGATTGTCAACTTAATTCAGGAGTCAATTCTAAAGAGGATTGCAAATAGTATTGAGACTTGAAAAATAACACGCAGAAAAAGAGTTATACATAATTTCACACAAAAAAATCAAGTAGAAATTGGATATACATTTAAGATCGTGTTCCACATTAATTTACTATTTCTCATTTCCTTTTACAGGAGAGAAGTCATTACAGAATGTTTTTTATTTTTTCTATCGGAAATCATAAGAAAATCTTCTAGTTATGATTATAAACTTTTCTTTAACTTTTTTTTTTAAAGAATTTGAGAAAAGGGTTCAGCAGAAAATGTGAACTGCCTGAACTTATTTACTCGGAAAGTGATAATGGCAAATAAGACCAGGTACAAAATCACAATTTAACAGAGGTGAGAATCTCCATTATACATAAAGCAGATAAATTCTGGAAATATTGACAAAATAACATTCAGAATATGGAACTTATCTCATCCCATAATATGACTATGAAAATGCAGAACTTCACAAAAGTCCGACTTATGCTTCCACAGTTTTAGCAAAGCTAAAACTTTACTATATGTGAAGAAACTAGAGCAAGAAATAATGGAGATGCTCATATATATATGTATATTATTATTATATATATGTATAATATATATATATATATACACACACACATACACACACATAGACATAGAGAGAGAGGGTAATGATATAGACACAACAATGGGTTTCTTATGGAGTCAAACTCACACATCACAAGTAATCTGATACAAATTACTAATAACTTGTGTTAAGTTTGGATCCATACAGAACCCAATATTGGGTTCTATATCTATTACTTTACATATAAGTGAAGAAATTTTATATTAACCTCTGCAAGACGATCTTCACAGATGCGGAGGAGAGCAATGGCCTTCAAACTTATGCGGTGAGAACTTTTATTATTGGCAAATCCAATTAGGCAGTTAACGCAATCCATAAAGCAATCCCCGACAACTTGATCGAAGTGTTCTAGTATAACTGCACCATTCCTCTGAGTCAGATGACTTTTTTAACAAAGTTCTTAAACAGTTAAAATAATTTCACGAGAAAGATAGACATGGAAAAAAGTAGGTTCCAACCCTGTTCTATATTTTCAAATGCACTTTCAACTATGGGCTCCGAGTCATCATCTGAAGCAGCAGTGAATATCATGAACACACTCCGCCAGCCAGACTTTATGCTTCCAACTTTAGATTTTATCATCTGTTACACCACTCAAATGTTGATATAAAACAGCAATAAAGCTAAAAAGAAATAGGAAAGAATAGGCCTCCATACTTGAACAATGCAATCAACAATAAGCCTTCGTATAGAATCACTTCTGCTGCTTCGAATGAGAACAACAAATGGTTTTAAAATATCATTCTGGAAAGTGAAGTTTGCAAGTTCAGCACGCTCCAAATATTTCATGGCAAGTTGCCGTAGAGAATCTATGGCATACATAGCAACTTTTTCATCAGGATGGCTCCCAGCAAAGATAAAATGATGGGCCAAGACAGACCATATTCTAGCCCAAACCTGAAAAGATAAAGTAAATTAGAATTTCCTGGAAAACACGCACTCATAGAATTCACATGTCATGCACAGAATGGATGTGCATATCCATGTCAAAAGGTAAGAGATACCAATGTAAAAATAATGATATGTGAAACATAGATTTTGGGCAGTAAAAGCATCTTAATAAATAGGGCTTAGTTAAGGAGATGATTTAAGATGCAATGTGGAACCATAAGAGATGTAATTAGACATGGGTATAGTCCTAAGTTGGTGAAAACAATTCATAAAATTGAGGAGAACCACCTGTGACAATTCACTCATATCTAACATGGGCTACAGGATGAACCAAGTACAGATAGTGGTGAAAGTAGCATTAGAAATCCAAGAAGTTTTTCTCTAGGCAGTGCCTTGATAAAACAGGGAAAAAGTTAATCTACACATCTGACATGCAAAAGAATATTGGAACATGGTATTTAGTTGAGCAGACAATGTGAAAGATGATCGTTACAAATGCATAAAACACAAATGATTGTGCTTCTAATTTTTCTGGCTTTCAACGAACAGACATTGACAAGTGATCACATTATCCGGTTAGAGCAACATCATATTGTCGTGTGGTAAGAGAGCAATGCATGTTGATGTACATCATCCAAATTCTGGAGATATGACTGAATAAGAGGAAGTATTAAAATATCAAGCTATCGAGGTTATGTTAGTCTTCTTACAAGCACCCAAGACCATAGCAACTAAAAGAATAAAACAAGTACGAAGTTTGGCAGGTGAAGAAATTACCATTCGTATGCGGGCCATATTGTAATAGCTGATTTCAACAACCTTTTGCAAGCCAAAAACACGAGCAGGAACCTGTTTTAATTCTTCTGATGACACACTGCACAAAGCAGTAAAAAACTCCACCACTGTTTCACTGGGCAACTTGACACTATTTACAAAAACCTGCTCAGATGGTTTGCCAGCCAGCTCTCTCAGAGATTGAATAATAGCATCTCGAGAGATTTGATTTGATCCTTGCATGACAGTTGCAGTCATAGCAGGCCATGATACTGCATATTCAAGGCGAGAAATGCATTCAAGAATAGCAAACCAAGAGTCTTGAAAGGCGTAGATCTCAGTATCACATAAAGTAAGTAGAGTGCGAAGTGCCTCAACATTTTTTCCACGCATATCTCTTGGTGCATGCAGGAAAGTATACCTGCAATTCGTTTTCAGAAGCATCAGATCAAGCTTAACAAACATTTCTTACATTCAAAGTGTATTACAGAGAAATGTCATGGATGCAGAGCTGCCAGGACATAGAGTAACTTATGAATATATAGTATAAGGTCATGCCAAATTTTCAAGCAGTTTCTTACAATAAAACTATTCAACAACTTACCAAACTACAGAATCTCTCTTATGTAATAGTAGAATAAATCCAAGACCAAATACTCAAGATCTGCTTGTTCTTGTTTTATGAATGGGTCAATTTTGCTGAAGTATTTAATGATCTCTTGGTTAGATTTATTCAGTTTCTATCAAAGAATCACAATGTTTTAATGTTGAACTCTTCCTAATATTGTCTGGAAAAATAGAAGCTAAGAGGAAAATTTTATAATAGAAACAATGCACAATGAGGGCAAATTCATGAGAAAGCCAAGAACATTGATATCACTGAATAAATGATAAAAACAGAAACTGAGGCATTACCAGTCATCAGATACAATATAACAAGTAAAATGAGAATTACCTTATCAAGGATGTCAAAAAGGCATAGCGCATGGTGTCCATTCCAAGAACATATGTTATGTGTATACCTTCTTTGAATCCTTCCATGCAAAGACCAATCCTGGGCTTGTTATCTATTTCACCCATGGTGACAGCAAAAGTAGCAAGTAATGGCCATCCTACAGCTTCAACCATCAGACGTACTAGTTCAATTCTGTGCGAAGTGTAAAAGACACCCCTTTTTCCCCCATGATCTTTTATTATGGCCTGAATTTGCTTGACAATTGCCTCGTTCTCAGGCTTGGAGTCTGTTGAAGAGCTCCTTTTGGGGACGGCCAGATTGAGAATATTGATGAGACCTCTCTCCTCAACTTGCTTACTATTTTTCAGAATTCCAGCAGGATCATCTTTCATTTTTATCTCCTCCTTAACAATAGAATCATATATCTCCTCCAAGAGTTCCTGAGAAGCGGATTCTTCAGCATCATTCGTGGTGTTCATGCGTACAAAATCACTTTTGGACATTTTCGGCCACACCATTGGATTATGAGCATCAGTATTCAACATTATAACCGCATAAGCTAGGACATATGCTGTATCTGCATTCTTGAATAGACCAGGGTTGTCTGCACAATAGCTGCAGCATAATAATGCAATGTCAGTATAAATAAATAATAGCTCTTAGTTAACACAGGTTTGATTGAATCAATACTGGCAGATGCAGCACACTTTTTCCTTATCTGCATTCTCTGCATCAGAGTACCATCTCCAACCACTACTTGTTTTACTGACTTTAGCCATATTATCTATCACTCATTGAAAGTTTTTAAGTTTCAATCTAAATGAGCAATTCTAGTTCATTTCAATCACTGTTAATAGCAAGCATTACAGCCAATAATCAAAAAATTATGCAGTAAAGAAAGGCTTTTGAGCATATATGTACATGACAGTCCTAGAGCTGAGGGACATAAAACTAGTATTACTTAGACCTAGTTCGCAGATTAAATAACCCTTGCTACTGTAGAGAGAAGAAGCATTCAACGTAATTACTAGAGGAAGGTATGGTTACACATGTTCGCAGCCTCAACCTATAAGTGCACCTTCTATCTAAATAATGATATGACCAAGTGCTACATATGTAATTTCATTTGCTCTTGAAAGAGTTGAAGACACTCAGCACAAATCATCTAAATATATCTCAGGTGTGACCCAATCACCTTCACCGCCTAACTTCTAGTAATGTAACTCCCAAATAGTTATGTTTAACCTTTTCCAAACTTTTGGGAGTTTGCCTTCAGAACATTAGACAGCATGAACACAATCTCCTGCTACAATTTGTCATAGTAATAACTGATGTATCACAGAAACCATCATCTTTTGCAAGCCATAATTGCTGTTTTTATTGCATCCCTAATACCTACCACCCATACTTGTACTCTGGATTCCAGTCAAGCATCCATTTTAACATTTAAATGTGTCCAACTTCAGCAACAATTTTGAACAGAAGGGTGGCAGTAATACGATATAATTTTAAGAGCCAAAATGAGAAAATAGGCATAAACTGAGATTGGTGCTAAAGTAAGTGGGAATGTTATATAGCCAAAGATATAAATTAAAACGATTTGGACATTGTAAGGGACTATTGAGAAGAAAGTGGCCATAAACCACCTCCTGCTGCCTGCAAATACAGGGGGGTAAAGTATGAAATAGATAGACTAAACAACATATCAGATTATCAGTACAAAGTACATACCGCTCAGCAAATTTTTCCATTATGCGATCTATCTTCTGAGCTTCTCCTGGAAGTCGGAACCCTTTAAGGAATTCACGAATTGCAACGTCAAACTTCATTCCAGAAAATTTCATGGAATCCACGTATGCATGCATAACAGCAAGGGGGAACTCCTCATGCTGGCCTAAATAATCCCCAAGCATAGCCTGGAAATCTAAATCAGTAAGATACTCTCTCTTCAAACTATAACCCACAAAACTTTAAATCCATGAGGAAATAATTAGTACCTTGTCTAAATTGGGAGTACTTCGTAGAAACTGAGCAACTGCAGCAGGAGTTTTCTCCACCAACCCACTTGATATTAAATGTTGTATGGCTTTTCCTGGTTGCCGATTGAACTATGGATTTTTTAAACTAGAAGTTAGAGCCACTATAAGATCTCAAAAAGATACTCGACAAAATTATATAGCCACAAATATCTAAATTCAAAAAAGGGACTCATCATACAGAAACTAAAGAATAGCATAATCACACACCTCAGAGACAATAGCTTCAATGGTGGATTTATGAGCCTTCAACTTTTCAAAGTTGCTTGATGCATCTTCCCTACTTTTAGAATCATCAAATTCTCTGGATGAAACTTCTTCCTCAAAGTCTTCGTTGCTCTTATTCTGCTTTTCTGATTTTCTGTAAGCCTTCTCCCAAAACACTAATGATTTAAGCACATTCAAGAGACCCTGAAAATGTCAACCATGTCAATCAGCCAACTTGAATAGGTGATAATGCAGATATAGTTCACCATTAAAGAAAAGATTCATGAGGTTTTGATATGATAGGCAAGCTGGCAAGCACTAAACCATACCTGAAGGGAAGATGTTTTAATTGATCCTATCTGGGGTGTGGTAGCAGACTTTGGATCTACATTTTGAGTACCTTGAGCAATTTTGGATAAGGTGGAAATCTAAACAAGGACAGATCACAGAATGAGGAAGTTTTAGGCACAAAATACAATAAATATTTTAATTTTAAGAAACATACCGTTCTTTCAAACAAGTTAGGTGCTTCAAGATCACAGTCATAGTTTACATAAAGGTCAACAAGCATCTGAGAATCCTTACATACTTTCTCCAGCATCCTACCAATTTAGAATGTATGAAAAATGATAGTTAATACAGTTAGAATTTTTAAAGATCAACATGAGCTGGTAGAGCGACAGATAATTTGTTCCACAGTCAAACAGATCAATCTTTCAGGTCAGGACGGCAACTTAAGGATAAAATTCTAACTACTTTTATACAAATTAAGCCCAAAAAGGAAAATTAACACTAACATTGTATAAAAGGAAAACAGCATACCGAAGAACACTTAATTTTTGGTTAAGATCTGAGCCATCCAAAGGTCGTATAATCACAGGAAAGAAAACTCCAATTTCAGCCTGAAAAAATTTAAGCGTCAGCTTCGAGATGCAGGTCAAATTCAATTGATCCTATCAAATTTTAGGGATAATTACAAAATCTAACATTGAGGTTTGACCTACTTAGGTTTAAAAAAATAAAAATAAAAAGATCAAAACCAATAAAGTTTGTAAATTACAAACACCTTCCTTGACATATGCTTCCATTTTACAAATTATACCTATTAAGGGGAGTACTTTGTAAGGAAGATAAAAACCTCAAGGAGGTATTCATAGTGCCTCAAGGGGATATTTGCAATCTCAAAATATATTCGGGTCTTTTTGAAAATAGGTCAACCTCAGGTATGGGTTTTGTAATTTACCTTACTTTTTATCTCATCTTACAAAATAGACAGAACAAATTTCTGAAGCCCAATCATACCTTGAGACTATCCCTAAACTGCAACAAAAGAACTGCAAATATTCCTGTTGCATACTGCAAAGGGATAGAAACAAATCTATTAGCACTATTACTGCTATAGATTTTTCAGACATAGCTAAAAGAATAAATCAAAAGAGAGATAATTATACTACCTGAAATATTACAGGAGACCGCGACATTGATGCTCGTAACAATGTATATGAAAGGTGAGCTCTGATTGAGTCAATAAATTGAAAGTTCCTTGAGAATGAATAACTAACGCCTTCCAATAAACCCTGCATTTGTTGTAAATAAAAGTGATATATCATCTTTACTTCATTAAACCTTTAGTACTCTGCTTTTCACTGCAGAAATTATCAGAGCACAAAATATCCATGTTGCTTAAATTTGATTTATGCAGCCAAAGTTCAACATGCAAGTATGCATCACAGTATTAGTAATAGAATTCACAAAAACGCATACAAGACAACATAGAATTCAATTGTTATGTAATATCAAGAAATCCTCCAACCATAGCATCCGAATCAATCAAAATCAACACATTAGTTTTAAGATCAATAATTTCTTTAAAGCAATAACTATATTGAATGTAGTTATTATAAGAAACCATCTTACTCAATTAATGACTTTCAATGCATGTAGGAACCTAATCTCCAGAAGTTAAAAGCTATATCAGACCCATTGGACATATCAAAGGATGTGATGTCTCAAATAAAGGAAGCAAAATGCTGTACCAGAAAGTAAGCTTGGTGTGGGCGGACAAAAGAATGACAAATAAATAAAGATAGGATCCATGAAGGACAACAAAGGTACAAAAATGGAGCACGATTACTTCTTTAAGTAGTTACGGTGTATAAAAAGAGGAAGGGTGCCTAGCAACTGTAACAAACTGCTACCTGTAGGTACATGGATGGAGGCAGAGGGCAAATATATTGGTGGTGCTAAAATCTTGAGAACAAGCATTCAAAACACAGAAACAAAATTCAATTGAGCGGAGTCATTATCCAAGAAAAGATCGTAAATGGAATACACACCAGAAACCTTGTACAGCAAAAACACGAGTAAAATAATAAAAACAAAATCGAAAGCACTATACCATCCAAAATAATAAAGTTCTGATTTTACCCATTGAAATGCACCATGTTAATTTATTCCTTAAAGAAAAATTAAATCACATGCTTGATCTGATAAACAATGAACCAGGACAAAAGCTTAGCAGATGCTCAAACAAATTGTTTTTAACAGTGTTAACATCATCACAGATCCTAATCATTGAAATAAAGTGAAAGTAAGAAGAGTTTTTCCTTTCTTCTAACCACCAGCTACTTCGATATAGAGAAAGACAACAAAACCAACCTGCAGGAGCTCCAAAGATAGAATGCGTGTTTTGGTAGTGACTTCATCATTATCCTCCTTCATACTCATCTGCAAACACATATTATAATTTGATTAATCTGGTGGTGAAGAAAATTTTGAACTACGATCTAATGAAGACGACAGAAATACAAACCTTACAGAGAGTACGGAAAAGAAGTAAAGCATCACGCTGTCCAACGCTCATGCTCTCTAGACCCATCCCTCTAAAACAATTGGCAATTTAAGGTACAGAAGTCTTATTTTAAATAAAACACTAGTAATAGAATGAGATATGCTAAGTACAATTGCTCAGAAGATGAAGATAAATGACTAAAGGTTGCTCACTGCACTCCCTGTTTGAGTATATGCACAGAGTGTGTGAATCAGATAGTTACATAACACATTAAACCACAAAATATCAACTTTGATATTGTAGCCATACCTGGTGACCTTTCCACCATCTTCAAGATTCACAGCCTTCTCGAGAACAGCCTCTAAACCCTATCCAAGAAAGAATTTTAACTCGATTATCAGGCATTAAACAGATCAATTGTATAAAACCTCAGAGACAGGAACCATATTTCATGCAAGAAGGAAAGTGAGAAGCAAAGTGAACGCTCATGTTGGCATTCGTCAGCAAATATGATTGTACCTTTATATCAGTACCACCCGCAAGAGACTGCATTTCTTTGACAGAAGCAAGAGATGTGCTATTTATCTCTTTCATGGAAAGTGTTTCACCCAAAGTCACAGTTGGCTCATTATGATCACTGGATGACACTTCTTCAACCATTGGGTTTGGCACATCCTCAGAGGAAGCTACTGTTGACTTAAGATTGGATGAGACCTGAATCACCATGTAGTAGTTGTTAACAGTATTCACACACTCTCTTCCATCATGCAAAAAACAGAGATTCAGAAGAAACTTCAACTGCATACCCCATCTGTTTCCATACGTCTGAAAATTATACTAAGCATCTGCGTCAGCATGGCTTTTGCTGTTGCTTGGTTTATAGGACTCTTGCTGTACATTGAAAAATTTATTATAATTAATAGATTATATATCAATCGAATTGATAATGACACCATTTGAAAGCTTACCTATTAAGACCAATATTATAGCAAACCCTGATGACTGCCAGCAATAATTCACCATGAACTGCATAATAATAGATCAAATGGTTACAAATAAACATATGTAAACAATATTTTTTAACAGTAGATGAAGATTTCATCAAGTAGGGATCCTTTTATTGAAGGTCAAACTTGGGAAATAAAGATGGGCCATTCGTTGAGTGATGAACAAAGGGACTATAAATTCCCTATCCTAGAGATGATAAATCTAGGATCAAGCTTCAAGGTCTTGGAACAAATATGTGGATGGTGAAGCTAATAGGAAAGCCATGATAATATTGTAAAGGAACAACTAGCAACTTTTACATGTCAAATTCAATATATACACCAAGTGCTCTGGAATATCTATTAAATTGGTGGCTGTTGTCCACTTTACTAATACCATTCACGGAAGTGATGAACTTTTTAAGGTGAAAGAATTGGCCAATGGTAAATATCATTCCTCTTTTTCAGTAAGGCTTAAGCAAAATGTTCCAATTTATTTTATTTTACAAAATAGAGGAGCTTATCAAAGAAAATTTTGGTATGAGCTTCAATAACTACGTGGCATCCTCCATAAAAAATTATAGGGTTCATAAGTGGTTTGAATCCTCAGCTTTCCTCTGCCAAAAACTCCAACCTTAAGATCCAAGAAATCCTCTTAATAGTAGAAAAGAAGGATTTGGGCTAATTGGACATTAAAAGCACAAACACTAACAAAATCTTGGAAATAATGAGAACATAGTAAACTAGTTGTTGAAAGAAAAGGTGTGCCGCACACAAATCTGAAAACAAAATCAATATATATATATATACACACACACACACACAAGGAAAATTAGTAATACTCAGGTCATGCCCAATTCTTCAGAATATGTAATTAAACAATGTAAGATGATATCAACAGAGGAAACTATAGACGAGGGAGACAATTGGACTGACATACCTCGCATCTTGGTCGATGCTACGGCAGTAAGAAGCACTTTCAATACTTGAAGAGTGGTACTGCATTTCATTTCATCGGAGGTTACACTTGGTGATACCAAAAATGCAGAAAAGCATCAGTTTGAATCTGCCAACAAATATACCTGTCAGGTGAGGAATTATCCACAGAACTGCAGACCGTACTGAGGATAACTGTCAATAATTGTGCGTCTTTGCTAGCATCAAGACCAGGATCACCCTCTAGGTGATTGTATTCAATGAGTTTCTGCATTTGAGAAGAAGAGAAAACAAGGGAAAGTAAAGATTAAATTAGGACCCAGGATATTTGAGATTCATCCATGCGAAATTTCAAGCCACTTAAGAATGTTTTCTGGCATGCATGGAGCGTGATGTTCATGATTCAAGCAGATGGGATCTAGAAAGAGAACCACTTCTTTTCTTGTTCATATTTTGGAAGTAAATATATATAATGCCATATAACACGGACCAATACTGGAAATAAAGAAAGGTTCTCAATACACATAGAAAAGACAACATGTGGAACCCACATCACCACCAAAATATCAACTTTCATATTGACAATACACCATAGCAGAAATGAGAATTAATAAAACACAACACTTTACAAAAACTGAGCACCTACATGAAGGCAATCCAATGCAAGCTCTACAACTTTTATGTTTTTGGTTTCAAAGGCACGCATTAGAGGATTCAGAACAAGCTCAGCCTCCGCTCCCCATAAAGTATGGCCAGCATTTGACAAGGCCATCATGATTGATCCACTACTGCTTGTAAGCCTGCCAACAGGTTCTGCCTCCTCAATAGCAGATGGAGCTCTAATGGAAGGATCAGTGCCCGTCTCAGTTTCTTCAGCACCAACATCAGGCTCAGATGAACTATTCAAAGAATTTGTTGCAAAGAATCAAAGTCATGAGTAAGCAGGGATGAAGAAACATGAATACTGTAATCGATAAGACTTTTTTATCAGGCATATTAATTCTCTTTCAATGAAGTGAAATAAAGTCAATAATTGCAGTCTTAGGATCCATTAGACAACACTAAAACATTGTTAGATCAAAAGGGTCGCATCTAGATGAGAGATTTTAAGACACCCAATGGTTTTCCAAACGTAAAAAGAAACAAACGACAAGCAGCTGTAAATAAAGTACCGGCTTCAATCTTTATCATTAGCTACATAGTTTTTAAGTACAACTTCATTTGTTTCATAGATCTATAACTATTCATAGTTCACTTTATGCATGCTTTGGCATCTCTAACATATCATGATTTTTCCATCTCTCTTTCACTCCAAATCTGATCCGGCCACCACATTGTCAATTGATCACTTAGTTCCTTTATATAGATATCTCTTTTCAATCTAAGAAACAAGATTTGCGTACTTTAACATAAGAAAAGAGAGTAAAGACTTGTATTTCTCACTATTGTTAGAAGCACCTTTTATTTGAAGCTTCTGATAAAGATTCCTTGCTCTCACCGATGTTCGACTGCTGATTGAAGTCCTTTCCACTGTCTGATAAGTCAAAGCACATTAAAAATGGTCCATTACTTCTAGAGGTGGTGATTCATATCAACAAGAGGCAAGGATATTTCATCTTCAGCAGCAAATTTAAACATAACTCAACAACGAATAAATATTGATGAAAGAATCACTACAAACAAACTTTCCTGTCTGAACTATTCTCTACCTTCTCTTTACTAGCCAACCATCCACCAAAAAAACAAAATAGCATTTACTGGCAGGTAAAACACTAAAAGGCAATGCATTATAGAAATGGCAATCAAATAACAGAAAATACTATAGACAACAATGGTTGGGAGAGCACCCAATGTCAACCCAACTTGACATAGGAAACCGAAGAAGGGGAAACGAAAAGTATAAGTTATTGTCCCTCCTGCAACTAACTTGTTCTTACTTCCACACATTATGAAACTCCAACATTTCAAGTGATCTGTCAGATCTTCATATCTGGTTCTCTGCAGAACACTTTTTTATCACATTATCAAAGGCACATGTCCATCACTTGCATTTATCCTCACTAGCATGCCTATGAAAAATTAAGTATCTTTTCTCAACTTATCAAGAATCACATATCCCTCTTTAAGGTTTTTCCAGTAGACTCTTTGCATATTTGGCTAAACTTTGATCAAGTCCAAGCTTTATATAGAGAATTCGATTCTCACTAGAGGGTCGAACTAAGTAATCGTCGCAGCTATGTTGCAAATCTCTCCTATTTTGCGTACATATGTAAACCAGGTCCTAAAGTTAAAAATGCATCTCTATAGAAAGCATCTGTCTAGCATTCACGTGATTATAAACATCTGTAAAATTGTAAAACTATGTAAAGCTATATAGGCTCCACACACTAATAACCTTACTGATAGCTCAATCCCTTTAGCCTCCACCAGTCATGTTTGCTTATTTTGAACTGTAGGAAACACTTAATCAACATATCAATCATACAGATATTGACAAATAGAGTGGCCAAGCCAGTAAGCTACTATTAGTTTTTCACCATTGATGAATCAAATCACCACCAAAATTAGAGGTTACAGGTTCTTCTCTAAGTCATTTGATCAGTATTTCCCATGTTGCAGAGATTGAAGAGTTAACCTTTCCTGATTTGGGTGGAATTAAGGCTTCTTACGTGAATGAAGTAACTTAGATGGTACAGAACTTAGTACATTTCAAAATTTCACACACCGTCTGGTTTATAATTAACATTTTTATCAAGCACGAAAACAAATTTTATAATACGAGTAATCAGAGAACCCAAGCAACAAAGGCCACTACAATCAGTCAATCGAGCATCACAAGCTGTCACCTCTGGACTTGCAATCCAAACAATAAACAAAAAATAACATTACATTTGAACTCAGGATCTAAGTCCTACACAGAAATGTACCTAAATAACTCTGAATAGCTGATTGCAGAGCAGTGTACTTCTTGTTAGCACACTCTTTGAGCATCAACTCAAATGCTCGTGTCACAAATCCTCCTGCCGCACTCCCCGCCATTTCTTCTCCTCAGCTCAGTTCAACTCAATCTCCTGCCAGAAAACGGGAAAAACTATTCTCAATTTTTTCCAGTGAGATCAACTGAATCAAGAGCAGAGAGCTACGATAATTGTTAAATCGATTTGAGATCTTGGACTTCAAATAATAAACTGAAGAGAAATAGTGACAACAATTTGATTTAACCTAGTCTTTTCACGAAATGGAGATTGTTTGAAAATCTTCGATAAATCAGAGATCTGCCATGGAAGAATTAACAGAGAGAGAGAGAGAGAGAGAGAGAGAGGATATCTTTATACCACAAACGCGCTTTTTGTGTTAAATGGCGTAATGTTGAAACAAAGTTGCTTTTTTTATTTTTTTATTTTTTCTGTGAGAGGGCTTTGCTTATTTTTTTTCTTTTTTCTTGTACCGCATATATATATACACATATGTATATATATATATATTAACATCTGGTTTTATTTGTTTAATAATAGAAATTATTGTTTCTACTGAACATTAGGATTTATAATCATTTTGATCGTAAAACTAAAATTTGAGTGTCTTTATTTATACTTGCCTTTGTAGGTATATTTTTTTCATTGAAATCTTCCTCATAAGGAAGAGATATAATATTTTTTTTTCTATCCCAAAAAGCATTTGGGTGATCATCACATATCTCAAGAGAATACTTATTATGAATAAGTTTAATTTTATCTTGTAATTTAGGATTTTTTAATTTTTCCTCAATAGTAAGAGAATTAATTTCTTCTTTTAAAGAATTAATATGAAATAATTTCAAGAAATTGAGAATTTGACAATTAAAAATAATTACTTAAAAAAAGTTAATTATAATGAGTTCCTCCATTTTACTGATTTTTATAGTATATGAGATTCGATTCTAATTGGAGAATATGAATATGAATGATATAGAAGTCAAAGAGTTGTTGCTAGACGGGACAACCAAATTACATTAGAAATATTTATTTCTATGGATTAAAACTCTTAACAATTTCATTGTTCATATATACGAATAATTGATTTTAAAAGTTTCGGTCAATAAAAGTAATGATTAGAGTTTATTAAAATTTAAGGAAAAGAAACAGTTTTCTGTAAATATCAAATAATATGAAAAAACGATAAAAACTTATATAATTCCAAATCATATATTTATATTATATTAGTCATACATTTACGTTATATTATTTATACTTTTACTGTAATATTTTAACTTAAAAAAAAAACTCACTGACCTTCATACTATGTTGTCATACATTTATGTTATATTAGTCATATATTTATATACAAATATCATACCTTCATGTAATACTTTAACTCAAAAAAAAAAAAAAACCCTAATTTCGGCATAAGATGTACATTTTACCTTTATGTGATATTACGCATACATTTATGTGATATTATTTATATTTTTATATCAACATAAATATACATTTATATAATATATAAATGTACAACTAACATAATTAAAAGGTATGACTTACATAACTAAAATGTATGACTGACATAACTAAAGGTATGACTAATATAACTAAAATGTATGAAAAGTATTAGTAGTTGTCTGAAAATATGTCAAGGCATATGTAAAAATCCAAAAGGTATGACTAACATAACATCAAGATATGTTTAATACTACATAAAGGTATGCCATCTGGGGATCGAATTTGGACGAATTTGTGCGCGACCTTGAGACGCATGCGGACGCATGGAAGGCGAGTGCACAATTTCAAAATTGTGCAACGGGCATATAAAAGTTTTTGTCTTAAATGTTTTGTTTTAACCATGTTATCATCAATGATATTTCTCCATCAAACACCATCAAGTCCTCCAAATTGATTTAAAAGTTATTATTTCTTTATCCAACACCTTTTTCAAATGCTGCCTTAAATTTTTATTATTTGTCTATTATATATAATAATATTCATTAGGACCATGCAGTGCTAACATGATCAACATTCATTTTATATTTAATCAAATTATTAACTATTAATTCTCATAATGTAACTCAGCCAATTTTGAATTTTAAACTCTTTATGTTCTTAAATTTGTGATTGAGTAACAAACTTCTTATATCATTTTCATGGGAATTTGATAAGTCGATAATTAAATAAAATAACCAAATCTTATATATATAATAGGAAGGTTTTGAACTCTCCAGCTGTTGACACGTGGACAAAGAGATGCAATTAATTCTTTTCATTTTCAACAATTAATTCTTATCAACATACAATAGCTTTGACAACAAAACTGATCGCCTCTTCATCTATTACTTTCTGTCTCTTCATGAATCCTGGACATGTTGTTACTTCGGCTGGTAAGTCTTCCTTTCTCAATCAATTACATGTCATTACTTTCTTCATCTGTTGTTTTCTGTCTCTTCATGAATCAATTGTGAAGGTTTCACTTTGCATACCAGGTGTTTGATGAATTGCCTCAATGACATCACTTTTTACAGTCGTTTAGACTTCTCTCTTCAGCAACAAAACTGATCAGCTGGACATGTCGTTACTTTATTAATGATAGTTTTGGCATCAAAACTGATCGGCTGGTAAGTCTTCCTTTCTCAATCAATTACATGTTATTACTTTTTTAATGATATATGTGGTCATGAACTCAAAGGCCAATCATTTGTGTATTTAAACATGCCTATAATTTTCAGACTGTCCAAGCATTCATCAAAACTTTTTTAGCAAAAGGAATAGAAATTAGTTGGAGTTGTTATGGATTCATATTCCTCTTTTTTGTCGTTAGAAGAAGTTCATTTCAAAAGTGGTTTGGAGAACATTATGGTTAGAGTTTTACGTATGTGGGAAGCACGTAACCTTAAGCGCAACCGCGAATTGATGAGTGTTGATTTTCTATTATTGGATGAGAAGGTGATGCTCGTAATCCACTTGTAAAGTTTATAAAGGTTTACAAAAAGTAATGGTGGCCATAGACTTTTGGATAATTTTTTGTTGTTGTATTCTATGCTGAACAATGAAATATAATGAAGGATTTTTATTTGTAAAAAATGACTGAACTGAGTGTTTTAAATATTTTTCATTTTATTTATAATTGAAGCGTTTTTTTCGACGCAATATAGGATTGCCTGATACAGGGATCAATCCATCACAAGCTTCTTTCACAATTTACGGAGCATCTCAAGGAAGGCCGAGTTTTCATCATCAAGAAGTTCGATGTTAGCAAAAGTGGTAACTTATGCAAGATGACTGAATATCAATTCATGATACGGTTCACGGATGAAACTTCTATCGAAGAAGTGGATGACGAAAATCATTCCATCAACAAAGAGAAATTTCGTATTAAATCACATGATGATTTGACGAAATTGGCTGATAAAAATGAAGATCTACCAGGTTGAAGTTAGAATATTTGTTTTCATTTCATTTTTAATTGAAAATAGATATTGATAGCATTGTTTCCTCTCATTTTGCAAAATTTAGATGTGATTGGCTTTCTATGTAAGATCCACAAGCACATGACTGTGACCGCAAGTGGATCAAAAAGGCTAATGCTTCGCATCATAATGGAAGAGTAAGTTCAACTCCTAGCCAAGTTCCATTATACATATATTTCCAAAGTAAGATTCAATTTTGATAGTCTAACTTTATTTGCAGGGAGTTGATAGCCTATATAACTATTTGGGATGCTTTGGCAGAATGTGTCAATGAGAAATTGCAACAAATAAAGGAGAAGACAATAGTCATAGTGGCAACGAGTGTCAACCCGAAGACATTTTCAAGTAAATTACTCAATCATGTTCATTGTTTACTTACTATTTGCATTTGACTATTACTCACCCAACAAGTTCGATTGACATTTATTATTTTTATATCAAGAACAACTTTATTTGAACATGACATCAGCATCAAAAATCTTCCTCAATTGCAAGTTTGATATTGAGAAATGTTTCCGTGACAGGTATGTATATGCAATTTTGAATTTACCAAACTGTTTTACATGGATGTTTACTAAATTTTGTACCTCAAATGGGACACAGAATGAAGATTCAACATTATTTTGAAGACAACGTCTCTCAATCGAAAATCAACAAAATCGAAGAAAAGTGTCATAGCATCTCAGAATTGTTCGAATTCATCTCAAATGAGAAAGAACAGGTAGGTGGCAATATATGCTTTTATGTTCCTTAATGTATTTCAAATTTTAAGAATTTGATAACTTATGCAGGAAAAAGAATTCACATGCATTGCAAAAGTTTTAAACATTTTAACCACAAATGGCTGGAACTATATATCTTGCTCCAAATGCTCACGTAAAATGAGCAAAAGCGAGACGAGACTTAAGTGTTTCAACTGCAACACCCCCCCAAGCTACTGGACTATTGAGGTTTAATTCTAAATAGTCAAGCATATCATTTGATGTATAATCTACTACATGTTAACATTGTCTTATATGCGAAGGTTCCGTATAGAGGCTGAGGTGGATGATGGAAATGACAAAACAACTTTTGTTCTTTTCGACAAAGCTGCAAAGCAACTAATAAATCAAGTTGCTTTTGATTTAATGTCACTTGAAGTAAGAATTCAAATCCAGTTTCATTGAAAATTGACGCCGGATATAAAAGGCTATAAACTCGAAATAAAAATGACCTTCAAATAAACCTCTCTTTGGCAGGACATTGATTCTAGAAATGCTAGAGCTAATCAATCTACTCCAACTTGCATACTTGATATTGTGGGGAGGAAATTCAAGTTCCAAGTTCAAGTTACCCTATACAATTTCAGAGCCAAGAACCAGACATTTACCGTGACATGGGTTATAGATGAGGTTTCAATGCCGGAAACAGAAGAAGTGAATCAAAAGGTAGCATCCGATTATAACTCATATGAGATATTACATGCATACATATACTTACTTAAAAAGTTGTACTTGAATAACTTTGTGAAAAATATTAAACTCATGAACTTTTAGGAAACAACCGCAACTGAGTCTCCTGCACATAAAGGAAGACCATTGCAAGATATCAAAATTGAGAAGTTAGGCCCGGATTCAGAATCAGACGAAGAAAAAATAATTGTGACTAAGAAGCGCAAACTGCAAAGGTTAGTTTCCATTTTTAAATGAACATAAAGAAATTGAATATTCTATATTTGCAAAAATGTACTTAATAGGAATTGTTTACATTCAAACAGGAAAACCTCAAAAAGGCATAGTCCAGAGGCGGCGATCGACTAATCATATAGATGAAGGAGCAGACTGCCATCTATTTATTTTTTCATGGTTCATTTGAAAGGATTTCTTATGATATTGATAACACTTTCTTAATAACAGCAAATATGAAATAAATGGGTTTTCATTATGGTAAGTATTAATTATGATGAATCATGTCGTTTCGCATCTGACCTAATTTACAGTTTCTGAATGATTAGATGAAGGAATGAACTTAATCATTTGCAGCTACAACACCTTTCAGTTTTTGGTTTTATGAGATTGCATTTCATTTTTAGGATGATGATATTGCATTTTATATTACATTACAATGAGCATCACAACTGAGCATTGAAGTTAAAGAGAGCTGGAAACTGACACCATCTACTTGACATGTTGATAGAAATTGGAATGTCATCAAGCAATGTAGACACTTTATATTTTTCGACTTGTAATCATAGCATTTGACAAATATTTTAAGGTTGTTGTCATGGCAATTGAATTTATGTAACAGACCATGATTTCTTGGATTTAAAGATTTAATTGTTTCTGTAATTTATTTACAAATGCAATTTTGTCTATTTACGCAACTTGCAAATTGTTCCCAATTAAATTGAAATTTAATTGGACAAGACATGACCATTCAGTATCTTAATATCATTATAATATATAAAAATTTCAATCAAAATATAAGATGACTTTATTCAAACAAAGTTAAAAGTAGTGATAATTTAGTTCATATTTTTGAAGCAATTAGATAATGCATGATGCATTACCATTGTATTTTGAATAACCATTTTATATTGGAACTTTTAGATCAAGTTTATTGAAAAGAGAATAAGTTAACTTCCAAACTAATCGAGTAGAGTTTGTGTGAATTTAATAATCTGCTCTTTCACTATTATTTTCACTATTCACCTCTCTAATTTTTAAACTAAGATGATTTATGTGACTATTTCACAAATTTAATTTACAATCTACAATTCATGCAAAGAAACAAAAAAAAAATTCAAAATAAACTTCAAAATATGGGTCATGGAACTTTGTATGGGACGTAAATTTGTAATTGTATTTGTGAGATTTTCCATTTAAGTTTTTGTGGAATTTTCCCAAGCAAACCAACCTTATTGATCTATGCCAAAAATATTATTAGATTAATGGTTGAGCCATTCATACATATACAGATGGACCCAGTTCAAATATTAGTTAATTCTTAAAACAAAAGAAACAAATAAGCTGCAAAAATATCTGAATGAAACAAGATAACGTATAAGACCTGATGAAAATCTCCCCAACAAAATTGGCTTCACAACCACATGTCGGATTCAATAATATAAATACTCCCCCACCCACTCTAACCAAAAAAAAATCGATGAAAATACAACATTAGAAAATGAAATATATTTCTTTCAAATACAATATTTTATAAAAGATCCATTCTTCATCTTAAGCACGCCCTCCATTTTTTTTGTTGATATCTCCAAAAGTCAGGTGAGCTATTTAACAATTTTCTCCCAAAATCGAATATAAAACCTAAAAAACGTGGCTCTTTTCTCAGCATCTGCAAAGAATGTTGATGCATAATTCTTTATCCTAAAACTCCCCAAAAACATTGTAAGAGACAGGGTGGGCCTCTATGTTGATTCTATGGATGTACACAACCTAATTCTGAAGCCCTTGACCGCTTCCTTCTTCCTCTAACAACTCATCAATCTTGAATTGTTTCTGTCATGCAGCCACCAACTTTCAGCAATGCAAAAGCTTCCTTCACTTTGAGGATTACATCGCTCCTTCAAGAACCCAAATTTAATGATGAAAAGTCCACCAGACAGACACACCCAACCCTCTATGTTGATTCCATGGATGTACACAACCTAATTCTGAAGCCCTTGACCGCTTCTTTTTTCCTCTAACAACTCATCGTTCTTGAATTGTTTCTGTCATGCAGCCACCAACTTTCAGCAATGCAAAAGCTTCCTTCACTTTGAGGATTACATCGCTCCTTCAAGAACCTAAATTTAGTGATGAAAAGTCCACCAGACAGACACACCCAGCCTACCTTGATCTCCAGACTCCCCTCTTCTTCGACCCACTTGCACAAACACATTAAAAGCCTTGTTGTTGCTCTCTCCTTCAACCCTTCCATGGCCGACGTCATTTCCTCACTCATCAATTCTGCAACAATCCAGTTATATAAGGAGAATTTATATGTAAGATAAATCATTGGCTTTCGATGTCCGAAAGTGAGATGAAGTGATTGAGAAAGATTGGAAGATTTGGAGTATTGGAAGAGGAAATGTTTTATTAGATTTTTTTTTAGAATAAAATTTAGTTATAAGCATGACAGTGACAGCCGTAGAACAATCTAAAAAGCTGATGAGTCATGAACTTTCTCAAAATGTTTGAATGCAATACATCTCATGAAGACGGCAATATGAAAACTATTTCACTATTCACCTTCTCGCAAAACACCTACAAATTCACAAATAAACAAAATATATTACTTTTGCAGCCAATATCAATTAACCGATCATTTCAAATGGCCCCATTTCCAATTAACAGCTCAAAGATGATAATACCAAACATTATCAAAATAATACTAAATGTACCCCAATCCAACAGACACATAAAAAAATAGAAGATGAAAGAAACATAAATTAATTAACAGATATTAAACAAGGAATACAGGAGGCTTTTGGTTTTCAAAAGACAATTATGAGAGTCACCATCATCTCCAATAAAACAACTCAATCTACAAATACCAGATTGTAAGAAAACACTTTAAAAATACATTGCAATTTATAATTATGGAAGAAGACGGTCTCAAGCGGAAACGGAAACACAAGTTAACAAATACACAACACACATGGTTCTGTCCTTCAACGGATATGCAAGGGTCAAGCTACACAACAACAACAAATGAAAGTTGCAATGGAAAGGAAATACTTGAAGGGAAGAGAGCCACAACACAGCTTAACGCCATATCGAATTCTGATGCACCACAAATTTCAACAAATGGTAGGCCAACAACAGACACTTCATATCTAATATCAAAATAAGGTAACAATATTATAGTTTAACAATTTCATAAATGGAAAAAATAGAGCCTCAGAATAATCTCTTCTTATTAGAAAAATTCTACATGTTACATCGAATAAACAGCGCATCACTCAACACAAGATTATTACTTCTATCGATAACTAACAACTGAAAATATAGATAAATACAGGGCATGCAAGAACGCAAGGCCATAAGACGAGATATTATGAAAGCAAAAAGAGCTTCAACAAATGCAATTCTGGTATGCCAAATACAACTTAACAAAAAACAAAGCCTCTAATTAGTATCTGATTATTCTAACAAGAAAAAAATATTCTAATGTAGGACAGTATAGAGGAGCAAGGGAAAAAAATTTCAATAACCTTCAACAAGCAAAGTAATTTTTAAACGGGAACCAATTGCAGCAGAACTCAGCAGCATGGCCGATTCAAATTTAGAACGAAGGTCGACAAATGAAGGTCGTAAAATGAAATCCTCATATGAAAGAACAAAAATGGGTGAGAATATTACTCAAATTTTCTTATTCATAAAAAAAATGCTTATAATTCACAAACACATTTATCTGACAACAAAATACCGAAGCAGAGAGGAATGGTCAAAAAGCACAGAGAGAAAACAACATGCTAAATTGCCCATTATGCAATGCATTGATATGGGAATCTGAATCCACAAAAAAGAAAGACGGGAATGAAGTGTCTCTTTTCTCACTATGCTACCAGCAGGGTAGGGTTTCATTGCCAAAAATACGGGCACCACCGGAATATGAGGAACAACTGTTGACAGAATCAGCTTTGTTCCGTCGAAACATAAGGTCATACAATTCTATTCTAGCGTTCACATCGATGGGAGCAAAAATAGATAAATCAATCAAAAAAGAAAGTGGACCATACTGTTTCAGAATTCACGGTCAAAATCATCATTCGCTTGGATCTTTATTGCCCCCAAAAGGCCAAATACCAAGATTCGCACAACTATACATATACAATACGGTAAATGAGATGCAAAATCGTATCAAGTCTCTACCACGTAGCCCAACTTCGGAACAATTGGATGAAGACATTGTGAGCAAATTAATTCAGATGACAAATGAGAACAATGAACTTGAAAAAACTTTCAAAATGGCAAGAGACAGATGTGAATCGCGAGATACAAATGAATATTCAATTAGGTTGATCGCACAGAACCAAAGAGGAAAACAATATGTATTACCAACAACTGATGAAATAGCGATGCTCATAGTAGGAGATATATCAGCCTCCACTGGGGAGAGGAATGTTATTGTGCAACGTCAAACTACAGAGCTTCAAAGAATAAGCGAGCTACACCCACTATTTATGGCGATGCAATACCCATTGCTATTCTCATATGGAGAAAAGGGATTCCATGATCAGATTTCCTACAGTGGAAGTTCGACAATAAAAAGATCATTTGTTATCATGCGTGAATTCTATGCTTATCAACTACAGACATGTCTGACGGAAGGAACAATGATTATAAGATCGGGACGTTTGCTTCATCAATATGCAGTGGATGCATACACTGCTATTGAACAACAACGACCGCGATGGATACGAAATAATCAAAAAAAAATAAGGGCTGAACTTTACAATAATGTATGCGATGCAGTCGCAAGGGGTGATAGTGATGCGAGGTTGCTAGACAAACAAGTAATTTTACCGTCTTCGCACACAGGCAGTCCTAGATACATGGTGGAGAATTTCCATGATGCAATGACAATATGCAGATGGCTAGGCGACCCTCAATTGTTCATCACGATAACAACAAATCCAAAATGGGATGAGATAAAAGAGCATCTGCAACGATATGACAATGACTCCCCAAATGATCGACCTGACATAGAATGTCGAGTCTTCAAACAAAAGTTAGAAGAACTAATGGACGACATTCGTCAAGGAACTTTTTTTGGGAAGACACAAGCAGGTACATGGCGTAAAAGTCTACTTATATAACATATAATATAACGATAATAATCAATTGCAAAGTGCATGAAGAACATTGTTAAAATATCAGTTTATAAAAACCCTTCCAACAAGTTAAATTTTAAAAGTACCTCTTAATTACATATAAAATAATATGACATTGAAATAAATGGATTCCATTCTAATTCTTCAGTTCATATTTGGCTGCAGTTGTCTACACGATTAAGTTCCAAAAACGAGGACTCCCACATGCACACATACTTTTGTGGCTCGAGGAAAAGTACAAGAATCCCACTCCAGTACAAATTGATGCATTCATTTCAGCGGAAATACCAGACAAACAAACTGATTGCGAGGCATATGCATTGGTTGAGCAGTATATGATACATGGACCATGTGGATTGCAGGGGCCTCAATCTCCATGCATGGCGAGGGGAAAATGCACAAAAAAGTTCCCAAGAGCGTTCAATAAAAACACAACATTGGATGAATCAGGAAATGTAAGGTATCAAAGAAGAGATGAAGAAACAAAATTTGTCCTAAAAAAGAATGTCAGACTGGACAACAGTTTTGTGGCGTCGTACAATCTATCCTTATTGAGGAAGTACAAATCACACATAAATGTTGAATGGTGCAACATATCAAAGGCCATCAAGTACCTATTCAAATACATTACAAAGGGGGTTGACAAGGCTACAATGATCATCCAGAAGGCTCAGGATGATGCCCAACTGAATGAAAAGAGGAAAATAAATGAGAAAGATGTGAATGAAATCAGAGACTATTTGGAATGTCGTTATCTTTCGGCATGCGAAGCGATATGGAGAATATTTGCATTTGATATACACTATAGAAGGCCTGCAATACAGAGACTAACAATTCACCTCCCGGACCAACAAAACATCATTTACGATGAATCGGAAGATCTTCAAAATATGTTGGACAGGGATGGGGTGCAAAGAACCATGTTCACAGAATGGATGGAGACAAATAAACGAAATGGTGAGGCAAGAAAGCTGACTTACATCCAATTCCCAACAAAATTGGTATGGGATGCCAAAAACAAATCTTGGAAAGAGCGGAAACAAGGTTCAAGTCTTGGAAGGATTGTTAACATCCATCCGACAGCGGGTGAAATATACTACTTAAGAATACTGGTCACAGTCATAAAAGGACCAAGAAGCTTTGATGATTTTCTCAATGTTCAGGGTGTTGCTCATCCAACATTTAAGGCTGCGTGCTATGCTAGAGGCCTACTGGATGGGGATTCAGAATGGCACGAGGCAATTAATGAAGCAACACGATGGGTGACCCCGAACCAATTACGAAATTTGTTTGTAACACTTTTGCTCTACTGTGAAGTGGGAAGCTCAGTGGGCTTATGGAACTGCTGCTGGAGAGCTCTTGCGGAGGACATACCGTACAGGCAAAGAACAAAGTTTGATTTCATGGACTTGCAGTTTTCCGATGAGGAGCTTCAAAACTATACGTTGGGGGAAATTGAAAGGCTGTTGAAACAAAATGATAAGTCCCTGACGGACTTTCCTGACATGCCACTACCCGATAAAAGTATCATGACATAACTAAAAAATTCACTCTTGCGAGAAGAAATATCTTACAACATCGATGAACAAGAGGAAGAACACAACAGGATGATAAAAACACTGAACGACGAACAACGATCTATGTTTGATGACGTGATGGACTCGGTACAATATGGAAAAGGATAACTATTCTTCATATATGGACATGGGGGAACTGGAAAGACATACCTGTACAAAACGATCATTACAAAGGTGCGGTCTCAAAAGAAGATTGTCATTCCAGTGGCCTCATCTGGCATTGCAGCGTTGCTACTTCCTGGAGGTAGGACAACACATTCAAGATTCAAGATACCCTTAAATCTTACAGAAGATTCCGTTTGTGATATAAAACAAGGGTCCATGTTGGCTGAATTGTTGATCCAGACAGACTTGATTATATGGGATGAAGCGCCTATGGCACATCGCCACGCTTTTGAGGCATTTGACAGAACAATGAGGGATTTGATGATGGCTTCAGATGCAACTGTAGGATTTAAGCCATTCGGGAATAAAACAATGTTGCTTGGAGGAGATTTCAGATAAATACTTCCGGTTATACCCAAAGGGAACAGACAAGACACAATGTTGGCCACAATAAACCGATCAACCATATGGGATTCATGCATTGTCCACATCCTCACACAAAATATGAGAGTGCAACAATCGGATGACGAATTTGCAAAATGGGTTCTATAGGTAGGCGATGGAAATGCTAAGAAAAGTTTTGCAGAGGACAATGATGGAGATGAAACAGAAAAGATCGAGATTGATAGAAGTTTCATGTTGGAGACAACGGCCAACCCGGTCGAACAAATAGTTCAACACACATATACCAATTTGTAGGCATTTGGCAATGACAGAGGATATCTAACGGAAAGAGCAATCATCACCCCAACGAATGAAACTGTTGATGACATAAATTCGTATATATTGTCTCTTTCACAGGAAGAGAAAAAAGAGTACTACAGTACTGATAGTATTGAAGATGATGGATAATCCAACAACTCGATTCAAAACTTATATCCAGTAGAATTCCTCAACAGCCTCAAGTTTTCTGGCTTGCCAAACAGCAATTTGGGACTAAAGAAAAATGTACCGATTATGTTGCTAAGAAACATCAACCAAAAAGAAGGGCTTTGCAACGGAACTAGGCTAAGGATATCACATTTAGGAGACAGGGTGATCGAGGCAGAAATATTAACCGGAACACACATGGGAAACAAAGTACTGATACCAAGAATAATCCTTTCTCCAACTGACTCAAAATGGCCATTCAGACTATGAAGACGTCAGTTCCCTGTTAAAGTTTGTTATGCAATGACAATCAATAAAAACCAAGGACAGAGTTTGCGAAAAGTGGGGTTATATCTGCCGAAATCTGTTTTCAGTCATGGTCAGTTGTATGTTGCACTTTCTCGAGTCACGATGGCAGCAGGCTTGAAGATACTAAAGATCGAAGATCAAACTGATGAATCATATGACGTACAAAACATAGTTTACCGAGAGGTGTTCAACAATCTTCCAGGAACAACAACAATGTGATAGGTAACTCAGTTATATTTACATCAAATAATAAATCGACCAATAAAGATGACATTGGGGATAGTCAATCCCAGCATATACAGTTTTAGAAAAATGCACTAAATATATAGCAAGGGTTGTGATCGCCCTGAAACTATCAACAATAACTCACATTAATGACACTATATTTTGTTATGTCCATTCTATGTGGATACATTTGACTAACCTTAATCTACATTATTTCAGACGAGCTTCATTACTTCTACTGGACCTTGCAGGCTGGTCGATGTGGGCTTCATCATTTCAATCTTGACTGTTCTGTTCAGTCTTCCAATGAATTTACCAATATTCACGCGTACAATGAATGCATTCTACAACTTCTGTATATATGTTGAGTAGTGTCATCTATATATATTATAATATTCATTCATTACAAAAGAGGGGAATATAATCCATATGTGTTGGGCTCTACATACAAAATATATTAAGCAAACATAATCCTCTATTTCTCCAACCTGACATGCACCATAAAACCACATAGCATGGATAAAAAATTAATTACCCTAAGAGAATTTATTTATCGATTTTTTTGGGATTTGAACACTACATGTTGTATACTAAATCAATTCTTATGCGCCTCCATGTTGTACAACATATCACTATTTATCTCTTCTTATCAAATTTTTGATACTATATATAAAAAATATGATCTCCTTTTACTCCTATTTTTAAATTTGTATTGAAATGCCACATTTATTTCTAATGTAAAACGTGAAATTTAGGTGGTTTGGGTGAAGGCTGGCTAACTTAAAAATGTCAGATCTCATTCTAAATTTATATCAACACCACGAAAGAAAGAATCATAATCAATAAAACAAACTCCTCTCACTTCTTCCGTGACTTAAGAAATAACCCACATTAAAGAAATTCCACATGCCATGAGCAATTCTGCAATTCAAACAATCCATATTCATGAATATTGATTGTGTGAGATCAATTGAAGAAGATATAATACAAATCTCATGTCGAATGAAATAATATAACAAAAATATAGGGGGATATTCAGATTATTTTGCTTTATTGTTTCATTGAGACAAATCATCAAACACTTAATTTGCAGACTTCACCCATCACAAAACTAAACAAATGATAAACAAACTCCGCCCACTTCTTCCGTGACTTAAGAAATAACCCACATTAAAGAAATTCCACATGCCATGAACAATTTTGCAATTCAAACAATCCATATTCATGAATATTGATCGTGTAAGATCAATTGAAGACGACATAACACAAATTTCATCTCGAATGAAGTAATATGACAAAAATGTAGGGGAAGATTCAAATTATTTTGCTTTATTGTTTCATTGAGGCAAATCATCAAACATTTAATTTGCAGACTTCACCCATCACAAAACTAAAAAGATAATAACAAACAAATATAACAAATAAATCAACAATGATGACAGACCTGTAGTAGTTGCAATGCAGAACGTATCAGAACAGAATTTGAGCTTCTTCTTGGAAGATTAAAGGAATGAATGTTGATGGGGAAGGAGGTGACGAATGTGTAAAAATTGAGGAGAAATTGTATTTGCCTGGAGCATTGCCGCAGAGGACGTCTATTTTGTCTCCGGTGGTGGTGCGGCCTCCGCACGGTGATGGAAATGCATGGAAGGATGTTTGTGGTGGCGGCTGTGGTTTCGCCATGGCTATTTCCGGTATTTATTTTAGCTTAATTCGTGTGATACCTTCATTATTTTTTTGGTCAAGTTGTGTGGTTCAAGGGTCGGCATTCGAGTTTCCGTAGGAACTGATGAGTACTTTTTGCATCTTTTAGTAGCACTCGAATTGATGTTTTTCTGTTACCATTCAGCGTCTGCGTTGACCTTCTATTTAAATGTTATATGAACTGTTAATAGCTTCAAGAAACTTGTCATTTTTGCTTTCAATATTGGATTATCTCAGTTACTTTCTCATGTTTCAGGAGTACCACTCTTTATATGTGTATAGTGTTCAAATATAGCCAAATACATCCCTTCCATCTATGAATAATAAGAACAACATAGCCACGATAAATCAACTTGTCACAGTTATGATTGAATTTTTATTTTCATGTTGTAATGATTAATTTTCTTATGGAAAATGTGGTTATAAAGATATTTACTTTGTTGTGGTTGAAACTTTATATCCTCAAAATTCACAAGTCCCCTTCCGAAATCCTTACAAACTTTATTAATTTTTATGAAATAAATATTAGGTCATGTAATTTTACTCACAAAAATTATTCTTTCGAAACTCAACAATTGTACATAGTGATAAAATAATATAATTTGTATTTCTATATTTAATAAGGTCAAATGACCAATTCAGTTAAATCTTACTAAATAAAAATGTTATCATTTGTGTTATTTACCGTAATCAAAGTTTCATGTTCTATTTAACTTCAAAAATAACATCTCTAACAAATATATTATGTTTATAATATCAGGTAAATTGTTATGTACAAAATTATATTGGGTCAAAAAAAAAAAATTAAAACTGTGAAAATCTTTCAAATTTATAATTTTATTGCAATATTAGATTACAAATATATCTCCAGTTACATGTTACATATACTTAAAGGTACACGTTAGAGATATTTTTCTGCCTAAAAATAGTTTAATGGGATATATGAACCTGTGATGATATATCCATGGCTTATTTCAACATCTTCATGTTTCAATTTTAAACAATAAGCTCATACAATATGGTGTCGTATACATAATTATATTTTCAACATTAATAATAAACCTTAAACATAACAAAATACACACCAATCAAAACACAAATATTTCAGTATAATACTTTATCTACAATCAACAAACTTTTGAAAAATTAAGGATGTGAAAAATAAAACCAATAAAACAAAAAATTGCAGATAAACAAAATTACTACAATCTTTATACATAAAATAATAAATAAATAGATCAAAGATACACAACAAATATAAGTAAAATAGAGTTTGAAGCCCGTGCAGCGCATGGGTTATGACCTAGTATATAATAATTTTTACATTGAAAACATTAGAAATTATGATCAAATTCGTGAAAATACACAAGTAATTAAATAGTTTATATATATGGCAGATGTGTAAATATACATATGGCTATACGATTTATACCAAGTATCATTTCATCATTTAATAGTCATTTATTGCAATTAAGTTTTTTGATTTATTCATTCAATTTACGTTTCAAATGCAATACATTTAAATCAAATAATTGAATGTATTATATAAACTTAAAAGATTACAATTAAAACAAATCTTGTGTTTTACACCAAGTACATTAGAGAACTTTTACCCAAAAAATAATAATAATAATACAAACAATGTTTAAATATTCCCTAGGTGCTAGTCGGCTGCTTAACCGGCGCGACTAGCACCTAGACGTCGTATCTAAACTAAATAGATTTCTTGTTATGTTATCTATCTTTTTATCTCTAAAAGAAATTTTGGAGTTTTTGTATTAATTTGTTTATGAGGTTATCTTGGAGGACAAATACGTGCCAAAGGTGTCTAAATAGACATAAATCGGTACGGTTATGAACCATCTATTGCCTAGACACGATCTAGATGGTCATCTAACTGATTTGTAGAAAATTGATTAAATGTTGTTACATAGTTACATGCCACAAAAAACTAGAGTCAGCCCAACCCGATGGGTTAGCCCGAACAACCCGTAAATTGGGTTGGACTCTAATAATAGTGGCCCAAAAAATGTCAAAACTTTTTGGTCCGATCCAAGTGGTCCAATGGCCCGCTAAATTTTTTTTTTTTTTTTGTGCGACTTGCAAATTATACATGTACTTCACCCTCTCATGTTTTTATTTACTTTTTTTTCGTATTTATTATATTTTTCAACCATTATTAACTTAAATAACTAATTTAATTAGACTTCTAAATAATTAAAATCCACTAGCAAACTACGTGAATTGAATTTAAATGTTTTTAAATTTCATTTTACGTAAATTAAATTCACGAACTTTATCGAACATTGTTTCAGAAAGATGTTATTAAATTTTCATTCTACTGATTTTTTTCTTAATATAGTTGATCATATATATATGTATATATTCATATTCGAATTTGATTTCATGAACTGCTTTAATTAAAATAAAGTTGATTTGAGTTAATTTATAATTTAAACTTTACCTTTTTATGATGAGGTTTGTGTTAGTTACCATCCTCTTATATCAAAAACTTTAATGCTCAGTTAATTTATTTTAATGGACAAAAGAAAATAAAAATTATTAGATTTTGTCCCCACTAATAATTTAAATTAAATTAATACAATATTATATTTTTAATTACATATGTTAATTATCTTATATAAAGTCCTCTCTCTATACAAATTAAATTAATACTTCATCAATTAACATTATTTTTTAATTCTAAGAAATAAGATTTGAGCCAATTTGAGCCGTTGACTATCAAAGTTGAATTGGGCTTCAATTTCCTAGGTCCGACCTGAGAATGTGAGGCCGACCCAGTTCAATTTTATCATTTGGCTGATTGGCCCATCGTGTTGTGTCGGGTCGGGTAAGACGACCCGAATTGCCAGCTGTAACAAAAACTAGTCTTAGTATAGTTGTAGGAAAAAAAAAAAAACAATCCAAGAAAAGTGATAGAGGGGAGAGAGGAAATGCTTACACGTGCAATAGAGTTGGTAAACAACAGGTGGCCAATATCTACACCGATTCCTTCAATTCCAGAACAAGAATCAAACCCAAACAAAAAAGGAAAACCAGAATCAGAATAAAATTTACTCACAAACCATTTCTCAAACCCCTTTACATTTTTTTAGTAATTCTTGAAAAAGGAGTATGAATTCACTTTTGCTTTCAGGACCAAAAACAGAACAATTGCATGCATGAAAATGCTACAAACGCATCAATTTTCTTGATAAAAGAAGAAAAAAGTGACAGCCCATTTCCCCTTTTTTTAGCTCTTAAATTATTCGTTGCACTTTTTTTTTTAATTTCATCCATTGTTGTAATGGCTGAGGTTCCTGTGGAATTTCTGGTGGAGATAGAGAGTGAAAATGGAGATGGGAAGGGTTGTGTTGCTGCTGATGAATCCAAAGCCAGTGAGGGTATTATTGGGATTTCACAAGAAGAGACCAGTTGTAGCCCTTCAGGTAAAAATTCTTGGTTTTGATCTGTTTTAACTTTTAAGTGTTCTCTTGGGGTATAAACTACAGATGCTTAGGGTACAATTTCTGTTGAGTATATGTATTGCTGCTCTTTGTGTGTGTGTGTGTGTGAATTTGTTGACCCTTTTAGGAAATGTGTTAATTTAGTAAATAATAAGAGTGTGATTAAGCAGAAAAAATGATGCAGAAAAATCCCAAAATCAAGAATATTTTGGATGCTTTAGTTAGTGTTTAAGAAGAAAATATACAGTGAGTTCTAAGGCTATAAGGTGTTTTGAGCTGTGGCCTTACTCTTTAGATGATGAAGCTTATGAATCGTAAAATGAAATTAGCTTCTTATGAATCGTACGATGAAATCGTGATGGTAAAATTAGCTTCTTATGAATCGTAAAATGAAATCATGATAGTATGGTTGGAGTTATGAATATTAGATGCTGCAGATACATACATTAATCAAGCAATATCAGACTCAGAAAAAATAGAGTCCAAATCATCAAATCGATAATTTATTTTACCGGCCTACAAAATTGCCATGAGTTTTTCTATATGCTATCGATATTATGAACCTAATGGCTATTAGTGCTGAAGGTATTATCAGCAAGCCATTAATGCCGTTGAATTAGTTGAAGATTATTTTCATTGAAAACTTTTTAACCAACCAGAGGACTTTTCCTCTTTAAAGAATCCACATGGCTTGTTCAGGCTATTTTACTTTGTCCATCCTATTAGTAGCTACTGTACGGAAAATATATTTAGATAACTTTTTTGCTATCGATTTGGTCCGTTTTAGGCTTTGAAAATTATAAGAGAAACGAGGTAGTCCTCACGGTTTTCTTTAGTTTCTTTATCCTTCTAATTTGGTCCTATTTGTTTTCTTAGTGTTTGCCATTTTGGTTAAGTCTGATCTGCATTGCTTAGGATCTGTTGACAGGAATCTCGTCGATCGGAAATCTAGGTGCATGGAGAGGTCAGCAGAAGATAATTCAGCACCTGGTTCCGATGATCTTAACGGAATCGGGAAAAAGAAACCGAGCCACTCTAGAGTACAGCTGGCAAAAAAGCTTTTGGACGAAAAAGTCCCTCTGAAAAAGAAGGTCAGCTGCAAATCGAGACGTGTGTTACGTTTTTTCTCATTGTCTGCATGATTTAATGAGCCCTGCATTTTGACAGCTTAAATGGTTGAACCGATTTGCCTCCATTCAAGACAATGGAACGGTAAAATTCGACGTTCCAGGAGATATTAGAGATGAGACCCTCGATTCTGGTACAAGTGTAGTAAATGATGGAGATGAAGATATAACTGCAGAAGATGCTGTGTTGTTGCCTCCACTTCAAATCGTGATGCTAATCGTTGGAACGAGGGGAGACGTGCAGCCATTTGTTGCCATCGGAAAATGTTTACAGGTACACAAAAAGTTCTAGTGTTATATTTGTTCTTTCAGTTTTGTTCTTGTAACATTTGCGTTCGAATTATTCATGCTCGATTATTTGGCAGGCAGATGGTCACAGGGTTCGATTAGCCACTCACTCGAATTTCAAAGAATTCGTTATGTCTGCTGGGCTCGAATTCTTTCCTCTTGGTGGAGACCCGAAAGTCCTCGCTGCTTGTGAGTACTATATTAAAAATAATACCCTTTTGTCTTAATTGTTTGAACTTATAGTCGTCATCCAAATGCTTGAGAATTTTTCGATTTTGACTTGGTGAGTACATTTGCGTTGACATAGGAAGCCTCAATATTTTCATTTAGCCCGAATTAGATGAGTTAGTCTAGCTACTTTTAATCAACTAATAGAAGTAATTACGTGGATGTATTATTTTCTGCAGATATGGTCAAGAATAAAGGATTCTTGCCTTCAGGACCTTCTGAAATACAAATTCAACGAAGCCAAATAAAAGAGATTATTTTCTCCCTATATCCAGCATGTAGAGATCCAGATCCCGATACGAAAGTTCCATTCAAGGTCGACGCAATAATCGCCAATCCCCCTGCATATGGTAAGACACGTCTATCTCTCCGGTTTATTTTTTAAAAAAAGTCGACTCGATTAATTAGCTTCAATAGGCCGAAAATAGTTTACTGCAATGGCCACTCTAAAATTCTATGATTCCTTTTTCAGGGCATACACATGTTGCTGAGGCGTTAAAAGTACCGCTTCACATTATTTTCACTATGCCTTGGACGTAAGTATGTCGTTCATTTGTCCATTTTCAGACAATCATGTCTCACTTTTGTTTTAATTACGAGAATTTTAATAGCACTGCTTTCTTCTGCATGCAGACCTACGAGTGAATTTCCTCATCCTCTTTCTCTTGTGAAGCAACAAGTTGCATATAGAGTGAGTAATACATTACTTAAACTTATTTATACTGATCTAAAACGGGCTCTCGTAATTGAATTAAGTTATTTTTTTATTGTAGTTGTCGTATCAAATTGTCGATGGTCTGATCTGGTTGGGAATACGTGATATGATAAACGAGTTCAGGAAGAAAATATTAAAAATAAGGCCCGTCACATATTTAAGTGGTTCATATAGCTCTCCGTTGGACATTCCTTATGCATATATTTGGAGTCCTCACCTTGTTCCTAAACCTAAAGGTAAGTTCTCTTTTGATGAAATAACATGGTTAAAATCATTTTTGGTCAATTATGATGTCTTTCGATTTTGATCAAATAATTATCACGATTTTCAATTTAGTCCCGTAATATAAGAATCTGTCCAATTTCAACCCAATTTTGCCAGGAAAATGTTGTCAAATTCCTATTGGGGTTTTGATTTTGACATTCCACCAATAAGAATTTGACCAATAAGAATTTGACACATAACATTTTTTGACGAAATTCACCAAAATTGGATTGAAATTTGACAAATTCTTAAATTGTGGGACTAAATTGAAAATTGTGATAATTATGGGACCAAAATCAGAAGATACCATAATTATGAGACCAAAAATAATTTTAACCAATAACATGGAGGTTTGACTAGTGATGCTTGTATAAAATTATTCGTTTACGGTGCTGATTTTTTGGATGCTGCAGATTGGGGACCGAAAATTGATGTAGTCGGGTTTTGTTTCTTGGACCTTGCTTCAAAATACGTACCACCGGATTCGCTCGTGGAGTGGCTAAGTAAAGATAAAAAGCCTATTTACATTGGCTTTGGAAGTCTTGTGAGTATCTTACTCTGGTTTTCTCCGATTATATTTTTGATTAAAATTTGTTTAAAGAAACGTTATGTCGTATCTTCTTAATAATCTTGTGGTTGTCATTGGTACTTGTGTGTCAGCCAGTCGAAGAGCCTGAAAAGATGACTGAGACAATTGTTCGAGCTCTTGTAATTACGGGACAACGTGGTATCATCAATAAAGGCTGGGGTGGCTTGGGAAATCGTACATTCTCTTTGCATTATGATTTTCGTGTCAAAAACAGAAAATGTTGTATCTACATTCAAAATTCAAAAATGATTAGGCACTTATCTCGTATATCATTCTTTCCTCAGTGGCAGAGCCAAAAGACTTCATCTACTTGCTCGATAACTGCCCCCATGATTGGTTGTTTACTCAATGCGCAGCCGTTGTAAGTCACTTGTCTCGTTTACTTATCTGAGGTTGTGTTTGGATCGAGGGATTTAATTGATATGAATTTGAAATTCATCACTTTTATTCTGAACTAAAATTTTAAGCAATTCCAATGGATTTGAAATTCATTAAGTTCAAATCTCGTACTTCAAATCCTTCAAATTAAACATAATCCGAATGTGTTTACATCGTTGCATAATTCTATTCTCCGTGTTCCCATTAGAAAATGTAATCAACTCACCAAACCGTGTGTCGACTTTGATTATAGCTGACCTCAACTTTTGCTGCATTTTTCGAAGGTTCATCATGGAGGTGCTGGAACAACAGCCGCAGGTCTTAAAGCCGCGGTAATTATCGCATATCTCATCAACATCTCTGAGACTATGGATTTTGATGAACTTTCGTTTTTTATATCAATCCTTACCGTATTTATAGTGCCCAACGACGATTGTACCTTTCTTTGGAGACCAACCGTTTTGGGGAGAGCAGGTGCATGCTAGGGGAGTAGGTCCTGCACCCATCCCCATCGACGAATTCTCCCTTGGGAAATTGGTCGATGCCATTCGATTCATGCTAGATCCTAAGGTACCAAACATAATTCTTGCTAATTTATTAAACCGGGATGATTGAAATGGATAATCACACTAGGCTTCACGTCAAAAACGACCATTCTTGATCATTAACCGTATTTTTTTGAACAAAAGTGCAAACTTCCTCCCTTCTATGACTTGGTTTGACATTGAATCTTGTTGGGAAAGTGAAGCATAGAATGTGTTAGTTATATCAGGTTAGACAACCCAATAAACGAGAAAATCGGAGAAACATAATATCGGAGTAATGGCTAACGTGCGTCACTAAAAACAGGTAAAAGAGCGAGCAGTAGAACTTTCGAGAGCAATGGAAAACGAGGATGGTGTTAGAGGCGCAGTCCAAGCTTTTTACAAACATTTTCCTCATCAAAGTCTCAAATCGGAGCCTGAAAAATCAGGCCCTTCTTCCAGCACGTTTTCTTTTAGACGCTGCTTCGGTTGTTCCAGATTCTAACCTAAATTGCTCGAGCTAATCATCCTTTAATCAAAACTGCCATCATAGGCATTTTTCTTTTCTCGACTGTAAAATGAAACGGAGAATCGGAGCTTGTAAGTCTGAAGATGTACTAAAAAGTACAGATTTCCTCTCATGTACATTGTTTATATTGTTTTTTTTACTCCAGTTATCTCACAAGGAAATAGTGTTTTATATTGCAAATTTCTTTAGTTGTTTGTTATAATGAATAAGTCTCAAGTCGTTTATCTTGCAATGTAACATAGCAATATTTTATGAATTATTAATTCCTTTTCTTTTTCCTTTCTCCAAATGGTCAAACCCTTTTATTGACCTCTTCGATTACTACCATTTTCACTGGTATACACGTAATGTCATCGAAAAAGAAAACTGAATCACATCAAAGATTAAACACAACTAGAAAAATATGCAAGTTTCACTCCAAAATATGGATATCACTAAAAGCAAGAACAGTATTGCAATAGCTCTTTAGTAAGTTCGTTCATTACAAAGGAATAAAATGAGAGAGCAATTTAGGGTTTAACATGGAACAATAATTACCATAAAGCAAATTCCAACAGTGATCTACTTACTGAGTTCTGATGCGTTTCCACAGCTTGATCCACTCGACCATCGTCTCCGCAGCCCCGGAAAAGACAGGATTTACAGACCCCAACCGCTCCTTCACCAACGCGGCAATCTCCGCCACACAATCCTCCGCCGTGACGACCGTTTCGGAAAGTCGAACCGATTGGAAAAACGGGACGACTTCCTCCATAAGCTTGACGCCTTCCCACTCTTTCTTCAAACTCTCAATCGCGTCGCCTCGTTCCTGCCTCCACACATACGGGAGCCCACTTTTCACGCCGAGTCTCAGGTGATCACAGACGACCTTAACACACATCCCGGTCCATATATCCTCGACCGTTTCCCACCTCACGTTTCCTTCCTTCGCCAGCCTAAAAGCCGGGACCAAAGCCGGTCCCACCAGCTCGTTATTGAACCCTATGTTGATCCCGCTCACGGGTAGCATGGTCCTTGCCGGAACTGTAAGAACCGCATCGACATACCTAGTGTTCCTCAATGCCGGCTTGAGAGCTTGTGTGGGCGCGTCATAGTCGGCTAGGTTAAGCCATAGTCCACATGAAAGACCACAATCAACCCCGGTTCGTAAGCTAAACGGGTAGCCTCGAACGAAATCTGAGCCCTTACAGTAAGGATCATAGAGAGTGTTAAAGAAAAAAGGCGTAGCTGGGGTCGTGAGATTGACGATATGCTGAGACACAGCATCGATCAACTCTCCATTGGTGTCTTTGGTGGGGGTGCAATCATCGTCGATGGAGATGATGTATTTCTTACGTGACATGAGATAGCCAAAGTACCGGCAAGAGTAGCCGGAGAAAGAAATAGTGCTTCGTGACGAGCCCAATACTTTATCTATGTCAGACTTTGTGTAGAGGTTCATGTTGAACCCTTGTGGGATTTTGAGTTCCTCTTTGAGTTCAGGATCTTTGACGATTATAAGGTGGAAACGGGAAAACACTGGCCGCCATTCTTCCATGAATGTCGTGAGATCAGACTGAAGGGCACCGATGACAATGTCCACCTCATCATCGTTAATGATAACTGGGGACATTTTTTTCAAGATTCTGACAGATTAACGATTGGATATTTCAGCTTTAGTCAAACAGCATCAGAATTTTTCAGAGCAACCTGTCAAGAATAAGGAGAAAAATGAAGTGACGAATCGTATTCAAAGTAGCATGGTTTAATGACAAAATAACTTACGAGTAGGAAGGACAGGAACCAGATTTTGTCGGATATTAAGTGAATCAATGACAGAAAGGATTTCTTCTTTCCCAGTTGCTATGAATAACTTCAAAATCTTCTCATTCAGTTTCCCAGCTTTTAATGTTCTCTACCAATCAAATAAGTTCACAGAAGAATGTTCAAATAAAATATTTAACAAGATCCCAATAGTTTCCCAACTAATCGTATCACTAGCGGTGAATAAACAACAGTCGTTCATGCAATCTTCAATAAAATCACCAGGATATCACTAAACTCAATGAAGCTCATAATTCACACATCATGAATTAATAAAAACACTTGATGAGATCTAGTTAATTGCAAAGAAATCTCACTTTATAGCCAAAAAGTTGGTAAATTTAATTGCAAAGAAATCTCACTTTATAGCCAAAAAGTTGGTAAATTTAAGGAACAACCTAAAGTATATAACATAATTCAATCTTAATTCTCACTTTAGGATTTGTCTATTTTGCAATTACAGCTTCTATATTTCCACCTATTCAATGTCATCAAATGACGGTGTGTTTACTCATTGAACCAACCAAAAAAAAGTTCTCGCGAACGCTAACATTAGATAGGAGTGTTAAAAACTTGGCATCTTCATATTACTTTCACTACGAACTGCTAATTTAGTTTTCCTTTTAGAACAATCAGATGGCTATTGCTATATATACCATGAAGAAAAACAACACTGGTTTAATGCATCCTTAATCTAAACTTTCAACTTTCATGTCGAATTTTTTCAGAAAGTTCACTCAAATTACAGATATATCTACACAATCAAACCACAATCAGTAACCAATGAATATGATTCCAAACAATCTTATTTCAAATCCACTCCAAAATGTTGAAGGAAACCAGAACTGAAAACGATTCAAGAACTAGCCTAAAATCACTATTATACCAATTCATCAAAGAACACAACACAAAATTTCAACAATGGCTGATAACAAATCAGTGATCCATATGCAACCAGAAACACATAATCACAACCCTAAAAGAAAAAAGAAAGTACGAAAACTGAAACACTCCAAAGTCACATCCAAAACAAACCCATTTCACAATCATCAAAACCCACATCAATTAATCCCTAAAGACACAATTTTTCCACAGAAAAAACACAAATTGGATGTGGGTCGGGTTGAGATTAATCGATTATACATACATAAATACATACACACATACCAGGAAGAGCTCGAGAAGAATGTGCTCAGGGACGAAGGAGAGATCGGAAATTCGAGAGAAATTAATAACAGCAGAGTCAATTGCGAGTGAGAGAAGAGTGGGTGAATTTCGCATTCATATATCGATCGTGCTCTCTCCGACTCTTGCGCTCTCTTTCTCTCTCTACTTTTGATAATTTCGGTCAATTAAAAAAATGGGGTGAGAAATGTTGATTGCAAAAAGCACCATGATCTCACCGTCACCTTCAAACTTTCCCTTTTGCAATTTTCTTGATTTTGACCAGCTCAAGATTCTGAGATCCGTAAGAAATGAAAATTGCAGTTTTGCAACCCAACATTGTGCCGACCATCTTAATAGATAAATATTTATATTATTTATTTATCTCATTAAAATATATTTGTTTCGATTTTAGTACATCCTAAATTATAATTGAAGTTTCTTAAAAGGGTTAATCGTGCGAAACCTCTTGTGGTTTTAAAATTCGGTATAAAATCTCCTTGTGGTTTAGAAAATGTGCGAAACTCCTTTGTGGTTTTCTAAATGTAGTTTGAAATCCCCAATTCTGTTAATATTAACGAATTCGGTATAAAATCTCCTCGTGGTTTAGAAAATGCGTGAAACTCCTTCGTGGTTTTCTAAATGTAGCTCGAAATCCCTAACTCTGTTAATATTAACGAAAGTGTTATACACGCGTCTTTCTTGCGATTTTTTGTGTTTTTTTTCACTTTTAGGGTGTAAAATGACATATGTACCCTTCCTTACCTATATAAAAAACTCCTTCTTTTGTGTACCTTCTTACAATTGTAAAACTTTCCTTCAAACTTGTTTTCTACACCAATAGGTATATTTTTTTCTTTACTTTTTTTTTCATTTCTTTTTTTTTTCACAATGTTCTTTTTTATTTAATTATTTATTTTATTGATATTATAGGTAATATGTCTAGTAATTCTAAGAGATCAATTTTAAGAAATGATGATTGTTTGGATTTGAGGTATATAATTCCATATTGCAATTGCCGACAATTTGCTGTAATTAGAGTCGTTGGCCCGAACAAAGATACACGTGGCAAACTATTTTGCAATTGTCACACTCGTCAATGTAATTTTTTTCGATGGCTAGAACCAACATCAATTGCATGGATCAATGATAGAAATGAAGTACAAATGTCAACTGTGGATCATGAGGATGAAGTGGACTCCAATACTCTTTTAGAATCCAGAATTGAAGAGCTCGTAGCCAACTACAAGAAACTATCAGAGAGCATTGATGAATTTGAAAAAAATCAAGGAATCATCAAGACAATTAGCTTTGTTGTCTTGATACTCCTTCTTATTGTAATTCTAAAATAGATATTTTTTTCAAATAGGATTTTGCTACTTTAATTAAAATGTTTTTTGGAACCAAATGAATGTGGTATTTTTAACTTCATTTTAATGTTTATGTAATTCAAAATGTGTGTAAATAAAATAGAAGCACAAAATATAATATCAACAAAATATGGCTCTCACTGCAATCAAACTGTGTTTATCATGCTCTTAGTTTACCTGATGAATGAGCCAACAAAAAATTGCTAACTTAACCACTTTTTTCTACATGATCAGGGGACAAAATTCTTCCCAAATCATGAAGCCACAAGATTAATTGTTGGTACCACCAACACAAAATAACTTGCTAACTTAACCACTTTCTTCTACATGAAATCATGAAGCCACAAGATTAATTGTTGGTACCACCAACACAAAATAACTAATGTAATTCTACATATTTAGTATCCTCGTACCACCAACATGCAAAAAAAAAAAGATTCAAAAACCAAAACACAATTTCATCTCAAGAAATTACCTACTTCAATTTTTTTTCTTGGATTTGGGTGCACTTGGATTTGATTGAGAACTCACTGTTTGTTTTGTTCTTCTTTTAGGTTGTGCTTGCTTTCTTGAAGTTTTCACCTTTGCAGCCCCAATGGAAGGATTCTCAACATCTGATATTTGAGACTGTGATTGAGGCATCTACATAAATCAAGATATTAAGGATACATACCTTATCATAATTATATACTCAATCAAGATTTTAGTGTACATACTTACCTTGTCATAATTAAACACCCAACCAAAATTTTATTGCACATCATAGTCAAACATTTCTTCGTGTGTAGGTTTAGTGGGGATTGTCGGTTCAGTAGGGTCAGCAAACACCTTGTTTAAATATCATTCAATTAGAATGTAAATTAAGAAAAAAGTTAAGATAGAATAAGAAAACTTAATGATATTCATACTTACTTGTTCTCTTTCTTTCTCTTGCCTTGATGATTGACCTTGTTCACGATTTTGTTCACAATGTTGTTCTTCAGAAGGCAACTAACAAAAAATAAAAATATTATTTGTCGATATTAAAAATAGTAAACACCTTAAAATTCATTATTATTAAATACATATATTATTAAATTTATCGATATACTATTAAATTCATTTGTCGATATTAAGAAAAGTAATGTGAGAAAAATATAAAATTGCATATTAAGAAAAGTAATGTGAGGATATTATTATTAAACACATATAACTTAGAAAATCTAAGGATATCAAGTAATAAACACATATTATAAAATTTATTTATCGACATATTGGAGAATATAAAATTTAACTATCAATATCAAGTAATGTAAGGAAAATATAAAATTGGAGGAAATCTATAACTTAGAATTCATTATTAATAAACACATATTATAAAATTTATTTATCGACATATTGGAGAATATAGAATTTAACTATCAATATCAAGTAATGTAAGGAAAATATAAAATTGGAGAAAATCTATAATTTAGAATTCATTATTAATAAACACATATTATAAAATTTATTTATCGACATATTATTAAATTTATTTATTGATATCAATAAAAGTAAATTTAAGACAAATATAAAATTGGAAAGAAGTCGAAACCTGAGAATTGTTGCAAGTCCTTTTATTGTGGCCTAACTTGCCACATTTGCCACATGTTGTGGTGCTTTTGTTTGAGAATTTCTGTCATTTCCATCCGCTCTTCTCTTCTTCTTAGGTGTCTCTTTTCATCCTAAAATCTGGAGGGGTGATTTGCCAGACTCTTTATAATCATGCATTCCTGGTATTGGATTGATCATATGCGAATAAACCCTCATACACATACTCTGTCACATCTAGCCTGTGGAGGCTAATGCATGCAATTGCATGGCAGCATGAAAACCACACAACTGAAACATGTCACAAAGACAGTGACCCTCTTTTAAATGTACAATGTAATTGTCAAGATTGTGCATCACTTCGTACTTGTCATAACCAGCCCACCCAACAAAATAACTTCGGCTAATCTTTCTCTGAACTTCTATCTTTTTTATTATGTTTGGACATACAATTTCATTGTATTTCTCAATCCTTCCCTCTTGACTTGAAGTCTGGTCATGCACATCTTCCTTATCCACTCAAACATATCTATTATAGGTAGGTCTCTTGAAGATAATATGAAATAGTTAAAAGACTCAGATAGATTGTTCACGATTACATCACACTTTGTATTTGTTGGAAAGAAACATCTTGCCCAATATTGAGAAGGGATATCAGACAACCACTCATATGCAGTTTGTTCATCCCTTCTCTTTGGAGACAGACTTTTAATCTCTTTCATTATTCTATGATGTTGACTTGCAGAATAGGTTGAAGCAGTCTTCCAAAATAATTTCTTCAACCCCAAACTTCCAAATTTATCTTGAAGTTATTGTACATGTCTTTTACATAGAATCTATGCTCAGAAATCTGAAATGAATGTCCAATCTCTATCAGATGGTGTCCCAATATCTTTAAACAACAATTCCAAATCCATTCCCAATTTTCTTGTTTTTCCACCTCCACATATGCAATGGCTATGAGAAGCATATTGTCATTACCATCTCTACCTACCGCTTAAAGCAACTGTCCTGCATGTAATCCTTTCAAGAAACATCCATCCAACCCAATCTGCAACCACTCAAGAAAGCCATTGTTTTTGCTAAGTGTGGATGTAGGGTTACAATATTCAAAATTGTATGATTATTGTCTGACTATTGAACATCACAATCCAGGAAGCTCTTTAGTTGTGAAGATGAATGAAGAAGTGACTCCCCCAAAATTTAGGAGGATGTATGTATGTTTGTCTCCTATGAAAAATGTTTTCTTGAGTGGTTGCAGATTGAGTTTTTTTGCTCTGAAAACTTTATAAATGCTGCTACACTCCACACCACAATCCCTCTTAATTTTATTTTTTAATCCTTCCAAGCTCTCATTGAGATTATCTCTTATTGCATCTAATACTCTTCTTCCAAGATACTTATAATCAGTCTGTGTATTCTTTGTTCGGTAAGCACATGTATAACTCTCTTTCATGTCTTTCATGCTTTCTCTGTTCGGTAAGCACATGTATAACTCTCTTTCATGTCTTTCATGCTTTTTATCTGAAAAGTGTTGCTTTTCTGTATTGTAGATGCTCTCAAAACCCAATCACATCCACCCTTACATTTGGCTGTAATCACTGTTTTCTTACATTTAGGATATTTTAAATCAAATCCCTTTCTCATTGCCCAATCTTTTAGAACTTCTCTAAATCTTTCTCTATTTGGGAATTTCAACCCGATTGACAACTCAAAATTCTCCATGTCAGTTGACTCATCCCATTAATCAATCTCATGTAACTTAACCCCATCATCTAACTCAACATCACTATACCAAGCTTCATCATCTCTTAATTTGGTTGCTTTCTCATTTGTTCTTTCCTTTGCTCTCTGTTTTTTTTCCCTCATGAATTTTTGTGCTATTTTATAAATATTTCTTCCATGATCCTCAGCTTTATTAACAAATATATCATCATCATCTGGACCTTCTAAATCCTCAAACATCCAAGAAGGATTTTCAGACTTTTCTTCTGAATTTGAGTTATCCTCATCAGGTATATAGTTGGAATCATCACTATCAGTACAACTAGTTTCGACCCCATCTACTCCAACATCCATCTGCTCACCAATATCAACGCAATTTACTCCGGTCTCACCCATCCCAAATTGCTCACCAAAACCAGTCATATCTTCATCTATCTGCTCACCAAAACCAATCATATCATCATCCATGTGATTACTTAAATCAGTCATATTTGATCCATCCTCATCCATACCAAGTATATCATCATTCATTCTCTCATCACTTCTATGTATATCTTCATTTATTTATTCCTTATCAAATTCCTCATCCAATTTTTCACCTTCGTTTTTTTTTGTGGGCTCTCTCTCTCTAACTCAACCGTGTTATTTGGATAAAAAAGTCAACATCCAACTCTATGTATGAAGGGTATAACGGGAAATATGATTGAAAAATTAACACCGTTAGCTTTCTTTAGAAAAATGGGAGCGTCAGCTACATTTAGAAAACCACAAGGGAGTTTCGCGCATTTTCTGAACCATTGGGGGATTTTATGCCGAAATTTGAAATCACAAGGGGTTTCGCGCAATTAACCCTTTCTCAAAAAAGAAATAAAAATCCTCAATTTGAAAATTAGCATTTCAAAACAAAATAGAATTTGTTTAAATTTATATATCCTATTTTAATTATCGAGAAGAGTTAAATTTTATACTTATAATTTTGTACTTGTTTTATTTTTCTATACTAGGTTTATTTATTATTAAAAAAACCTATTTTTTTAATTGGAAATATTATCTTTTAATACTCAAAGAATGAGTGTTGTGTAATATCATGATCTGATCAAGTTAGTCCGACACACAAGGATAGTTTCTGAGTCGATAAGTTTTGTCAAATACGGACCATGACTTACCAGATTCGATTAGATTAATTAGTCCAATCATGACACTTCCTCAAATTTTTCGACGGAATTAATATATATATATATATATATATATATATATATATATATAATGTAATTGTAGTTAAAAACACGGATCTTGTCATCCTCAATTTTCAAAAACTTGATAAATATCCCAAAAAAAATATCTCGCCCCCCTTGTAAAAAAATCCCGACTTCTGTCCCCTGATCATAAGAAAGTAGATCATGCCTTATCTTGTACTTTATATGTAATTAAATGCATATATATTCTAGTAAAATATATAAGATATTGCATTATTATTTATTTTCTTTAAAAAAAATAATTAATTAAAAATTATTGGTTGCCAGCCAGCCCACTTAACTCGCAGCCCACCAATGGGTTGGAATTTTGGTGGCCCACTACAATGAAGACCCACCAACGCCACCAAATGGTGGACTGTAGTCTGCCCATCCAAACCGATTTACATTGACACATCAATTAGTTATTGTAATTATATTTTACCAATATAGACATAGTTATATAGAATAATTTTAGGCCCCTAAACATGCATATTCTTTAGGGTTCGAGTGATCGACTCATTCGCCTCATATAGTAGGTCCAGCCCTATTTACAAAAAAAATCATATAAAGGAAAGCCAATATTATTTTAAAAGGATATAAAATTTATTGTTATTATTTAGTGCTATTTCCTTTTTCATATTTGGGTACGCCCATCTTAATAAATGTAGTTTACCAAACGCTGACATCAAATATTATTTTAAAAGGGTATAAAAGGTATTGTTATATATTATTAATGTTATTTTCCTTTCTTATATTTAGGAGCGTCCGTCCTAATAAATGTCGTTATTATAATATTGAATAATATCTTAAGCTTTGGATATAATATCTCAAGCTTTGTATATAACTTAGTTATTAAGTTAACTTAGTCTTTAAGAATACTTGGTGATCAAGTATAAATTTCCTCTATATATACATGTAATGGTTTGATGAAATAAAACACCAAAAATTCTCTTCTCGTCTCGTTTTTATTTACGCATTGCTTTCATACGTTTTTCGTCTTGTTTGCTTCAAGCTTATTTTATAGTTATCATATTATTTACAACACGTTATCAGCACGAGTTTTTGCTCGAAAAAAAAAAAGGTTTGTAGATTTATATCGTTATTTTTATTCTGTGTTTTATTATGGCTAGAATTGAAAATCAAAAATTTCAAATTCTCGATGTTTCTGGCGTAAACTATTTGTCCTGATTAAACTACACTTACAAGGGTTGGATCTCGTGAAAACTCTTGAAAGTGTAAATATCGATGAGGCCAATAGGAAAGATGAGGCTAACGTCATGATCTTTATACGCCATCATTTATTGGAGGATTTGAAAGATGAGTATATACAGTTTGAAAGGCCATCGGAGATATGGCAAAAACTGAAAGAAAGATTTGATCACACAAAGACTATGATCCTGCCACGGGCGCAGTATGATTGGCAGCATATAAGACTGCAAGACTTTAAATCAGTCTCCGAATATAATTCGGCTTTCTTTAAGATTGAGTCTCGTTTGGCTCTATGTGGTGTAAAATTGTCAGAATATGACAAATTAGAGAAAACATTCTCCACCATGCATGCCTCAAATCTGGTACTACAACAACAGTACAGGCAGCGCCAATTTCAAACATATTTAGAGTTGATCTCTGTACTACTCACAACAGAAAAAACAAATGAGTTGTTGAAAAATCATGATTTGCGACCTTGTGGGTCCCAAGCAGTGCCAGAAGCACATGCTAACAAATCTATGGGCCGATTTAGAGGCCGTGGACAAAGATCCGGGCGTGGTGCCTGGAGAGGTGGTGGACGTGGTAGTCCCCATCATGATGTCCAAGCCGGGCGTGGTGCCTGGAGAGGTGGTGGACGTGGTAGTCCCCATCATGATGTCCGAGGCGGACGTGGTGCCTGGAGAGGCGGTAGACGCGGACATGGTTATTCCCGTCCAAATAATTATCCGGTCAATCAAGGAGACCGATTTCAGTGGAACCACGACATGGGCAAGGTGCCCACAGAGCAATCTTATGAAAATAATTGCAATAGATGTGGAATGACTGGCCATTGGGCCAAAGTCTGCAGGACTGCCCAACACCTGGTGGATTGTACCAGGATTTAATAAAAAATAAAGGAAAGGGAGTCCAGGTACATGCCACTGAGGCAAAAATGTCATTTACTACCCCTCGAAACACCACACATCAAATCATGAATGATCAAGTTCAAGATGGGAAATCTCTTGAACTATCAGATTTTTTTTAGGACCTTGATCCCATTGTATAAAGTGCCAAGTGGTGGTGATAAATCCAAACTTAGAGTTTGGTAATTTTGTGTATATTATATAAATTTATGAAATTGTTATTATAGTGATTCCAGTATTAATACACTTTTGTATAATCAGGCAGTACATGGAGCATACTGATCAAAGGAATCATTGTCTACTCGATAGTGCAACAACGCACTCAATATTCACAGATAAAATATATTTATCGAGTATGACATTGTGCAAAGCACAAGTAAGAACCATATCAGGTCCCGTTGAGATTATTGATGGCTCCGAAAATGCAACAATTGTGTTGCCTAATGGTACCACTCTGCATATTGAAAATGCACTTTTATCTGGTAGATCAAAAATATGTCTACTAAGTTTTAAAGATGTTAGACGCAATGTATATCATATAGAGACATTGGTTGAAAATACCAAAGAATGTCTATGCGTCACATCATATGATATGAACAAAAGGAATGTTCATGAGAAATTTGAAGCAACAGCTTCTGGGCTATATTGTGTCCCGATTCGAGCTTTCGAATCCTATGCCATCATGCCATGGAAACTAATTAATCCGGATATACTTAGATTATGGCATGATCGTCTGGGTCACCCCGGAACTACTATGATGCATAGGATTGTGAAACATACTAAAGGACATCCTTTAACGAATACAAAGGTATTGATGTCAAATGATTATTTTTGTGAATCATGTTCACAAGGAAAGCTCATTATAAAACCTTCTGTAACAAAAGTTGGTTATGAATCACCATCGTTTTTACAACGAATACAAGGTGATATTTGTGGACCAATACACCCATCGAGTGGACCATTTCGATATTTTATGGTTCTAATAGACGCATCTTCTAGATGGTCTCACGTATGCTTGCTATCTACGCGAAATGTTGCATTTGCGCGTTTGCTTGTACAAATTATTAAACTCCGAGCACATTTTCCTGATCATCCTATTAAAAATATAAGGATGGATAATGCCGGAGAATTTACATCAAAATATTTTGATGAATATTGTGCAACACTGGGAATTAATGTTAAGCACCCAGTAGCATACGTCCATACTCAAAATGGATTGGCAGAATCTCTTGTCAAGAGAATCCAAATTATTGCTCGAACTTTATTAGTGAGATCAAGGCTCACTAGTACAGCATGGGGACATGCCGTATTGCATGCATCATCTTTAATTAGATTACGTCCCAGTACGTATCAGATGCATTCTCCAATGCAATTAGTCTTGGGCTTTGAGCCAGACATTTCGCACCTTCGCACATTTGGGTGTGCTGTATAGGTGCCGATTCCACCTCCACAAAGGACAAAAATGGGTCCACAACGCCGACTTGGCATATATGTCGGGTTTGATTCACCATCGATCATTAGGTTTTTGGAACCAATGACGGGTGATTTATTCTCCGCTAGGTTTGCGGATTGTCATTTTGATGAAACGACATTTCCATCAGTCGGTAAGACAATCCTTGATAATAATAAACCTATGCATGTTGAGAATCTCACATGGTGTGAGCAGAATTTGTCTCATTTAGACTCACGCACACTTGAATGTGAAAATGAGGTCAACAGAATCATACATTTACACAATATTGCTAATAGACTTCCTGACGCATTTAATGATGCCAGTAAAGTCACGAAGTCTCATATTCCAGCTGTGAACGCTCTAGCTAGGATCGATGTTCCTAATGAACATGTGAAAATGAATTTTGATGGACCAAGACAAAAACGGGGTCGACCCATTGGCTCAAAGGACTCTGTTCCTCGAAAAACCAAGAAAGGGGTTTATGAGCCAATTAATCAAGTGAGTTCTAATGAGCAAGCTCCAGATGAATCTGTCGAGCTTAGTAAAACAATCATGATGATATCAAATCCAGAAAATACCGAGAATTCCATAAGTTACTACAATTATGTATGGAATAGAAATGAGATCATCATTGATGATATTTTTGCATTCTCGGTTGCTCAAGAGGTTTTGAGCGATGATTGTAACAGTGAACCACGTTCCATAATAGAATGCCGTCAAAGGGATGACTGGCCTAAATGGAAGGAAGCAATCAAATCTGAATTAGCTTCATTAAATAAACGGAATGTATTCGGGCCTATCACTCAAACTCCGGATAATATAAAGTCTGTTGGGTATAAATGGGTATTTGTCCGTAAGAGAAATGAGAATAATGATATTGTAAGATATAAGACCCGACTTGTTGCCCAAGGGTTCTCTCAGAGACCTGGGATTGATTATGATGAGACGTATTCACCAGTAATGGATACGATCACTTTCCGTTTTCTCATTTGTATGGTTGTCCAAGAAAATTTGGACATGCGTCTTATGGACGTAGTAACAGCTTATCTATATGGTTCACTTGATTCTGATATCTACATGAAAATTCCTGATGGATTTAAAATACCAAAAACGGGTAATCCCCGTGAGCTATACTCGATCAAATTACAAAGATCATTGTATGGGCTAAAGCAGTCTGGTCGCATGTGGTATCACAGACTAAGTGAATACCTTATCAAAGAAGGTTACAAAAATGATTCAATTTGCCCATGCGTTTTTATTAGAAAATCAGAAACCGGATTTGCTATAATTGCAGTTTATGTAGATGACATAAACCTCATTGGTACTCCTGAGGATTTGGCCAATGCTACTGCATATCTGAAGAAAGAGTTTGAGGTTAAAGACCTTGGGAAAACCAAACTCTGTCTCGGTCTTCAGTTAGAGCATAGAGCAAATGACATTTTTATTCATCAATCCGCGTACACTGAGCGACTGCTCAAAAGGTTTAATATGGAGAGTGCTCATTCTTTAAGCACTCCTATGGTGGTACGTTGTTTAGACACCAATAAAGATCCATTTCGACCTAAAGAGTTTGATGAAGAGATACTTGGCCAAGAGGTGCCGTATCTTAATGCTATTGGAGCATTGATGTATCTAGCACAATGTACAAGACCAGATATCATATTTGCGGTCAATGTGCTTGCTCGATATAGTTCTGAGCCAACCCGGAGACACTGGAACGGAATTAAACATATTTTCCGTTATCTCCGTGGTACTATAAATTTGGGATTGTTATATTCAAATAATACAACTATCTCGGGGTTAGTTGGTTATGCAGATGCGGGATATAGATCTGATCCGCACAAAGCTCGATCCCAAACGGGATATTTATTTTGTTATAATGGCACAGCCATTTCATGGCGGTCTACTAAACAGACATTGGTTGCCATATCTTCCAACCACTCTGAACTTATTGCTCTTTATGAGGCAGGCAGATAGTGTGTTTGGTTAAGATCAGTTATAACTCATATAAGGAATGCATGTGGGTTAAATCTGACTACCACTACGCCTACTATCATTTATGAGGATAATGCTGCTTGCATAGCACAAGTTAAAGGCGGGTATATAAAAGGTGATAAGACTAAGCATATATCACCGAAATTTTTCCATACTCACGAGCTTCAGAAAAATGGAGAGATAAATGTTCAACAAATTCGTTCGTGTCACAATCTTGCTGATTTATTCACAAAATCACTGCCTACATCTACATTTGAGAAATTGGTATACGACATCGGTATGAGAAGATCCAACGAGAAGCAAGACTGACATCTTTCCTCCAAGACTCATATTGCTCGTTTCAGGGAAAGCGGAAACAATGTAGTGTGTGCTGTACTCTTTTTCCCTTATCCCAGTTTTTATCCCAATGGGTTTTTCTGGTTTGAGGTTTTTAACGAGACAGCTTATGCACATGACATAACAAAGCTATATTCAAGGGGAAGTATTATAATATTGAATGATATCTTAAGCTTTGGATATAATATCTCAAGCTTTGTATATAACTTAGTTATTAAGTTAACTTAGTCTTTAAGAATACTTGGTGATCAAGTATAAATTTCCTCTATATATACATGTAATGGTTTGATGAAATAAAACACCAAAAATTCTCTTCTCGTCTCGTTTTTATTTACGCATTGCTTTCGTACGTTTTTCGGCTTGTTTGCTTCAAGCTTATTTTATAGTTATCATATTATTTACAACAGTTTACCAAATATTGAATTATTCCGCAAATGAGTCCCTACAAAATACTCATTTGAAACCTATGAATGTTGTAGATTTATTTGATAAAGTATATTTTGGAATTTGCAAAGTAAATAGTTATGCATAAATTTTAATTTTAGGTGTATTACATCTTTAACATTTATTTTTAATATTATTGATTCATTTCATCTAAGTAATTTTCATGTATATCTTTGTTGGTAACTAAATAGGAAGAAGATGTAGCTGTGAATTTCAGAAGCTCCTACTCTTTTGATCGAGGATTAATGGATTAATAGGCTCAACCAATTACAGTAGTTTGGGGTACGTTTGAAATTAATTATATATATATATATATATATATTATAGAAATAATAATGGACATATTTAAATTTGTAAATTTAATAATGACAAAAACTTATATACAACTGGTGCACAAACCCTACATCCGTGCACACGGGTCGACCCGACCCGCACGCGTCTCTAGGTTGCGAACAAAACATATCTTTTAGTTATATTAGATATACATTTTATGTTATGTTAACTATACTTTTTAGTTGTGTTAGACATACTTTTTAGTTATGTTAGTCATATATTTAGTGTTATATTAGTCATACCTTTAGTGTTATATTAAATATACCTTTTAGTAGTGATTATGTTAGACATACCTTTTGTAAGGTTAGCTGTATCTTAACATTTTTTTTTTAAACTGACATATTAATACCTTTCATACCTTTTAGTTATATTAGACATACTTTTAGTTATGTTAGGCATATTTTTTAATTATGTTAGTTGTATCTTTATATATATTACATAAATGTACATTTATGTTGATATAAATGTATAAATAATCTCATATAAATGTATGAGTAATATCACATAAATGTAAATATCTACAACTTATGCGAAATTAGAGTTTATTGTGCAGAAATTAGGGTTTAGGGTTAAAGTATGAAATCTGGAAATAAGGATATCACTAATATAACATAAATGTATGACTAACACAACATAAAAGTCAGGGAAAAAAAAGTGCGCGGAAAAAAAAAATGCGTGAATCCGGGTCGGATTCAGCCTGACCCGATCCGATCCGAGTGCATTGATCTAAGATTCATGAACTAGTTGTACACCAGTCCAACTCTTTAATAATATATTTGATGTTATAATTTTCAGGCAACGGTGAAGAAAACCCATTACAGGATGATCATTGTGCAACTTAAAATTGCTCCCATCATCTTATTCATAATTTATCTGAATAAACTATGTTTGAACAATTTATTTTATTTCATAACTTTTAGACTTCTTGTTTTTATATTTTTGGCATATTTTAGACCTTCTTAAACTTCATTTCAAAATTTGATTATATCATTGCAATATATGATTTATGTTTGTGCTTTTATTGTGCATGTGCATTCCACGTTGCTTTTTTTTTTTTTTTTTCATTTTTATATGTATTTATTATTTGGTTTTGTTTACTTTATTTTAATTTTGGTAAAAACTTCTTCGACGCTGTCTTGCAATTCCTAATTTATTTGATGAATTTTCATATGGATCAATCAATCAATCAATACTCAGTCAACATGTCATTAATCGTAAATCAACATGGTCAGTCTTCACCTAAACACACTCAATTGACCCATATTATTTTATTTCGCAATTTTCACTTAGTTTCTTTCTTTCCTTATTCCTTTTCTTTTTCTATTTTTGAACATTTTCAGGATTGTTAGGTCTTATTACACTTCATTTTTAAATTTGGCTGTATCATTTGCGATATATGGGGACTACGTTTGTGCTGTTATTTTGCATGTGCCACATGCTCTTTTCTCTCTCTTTTTTAATGAATGTGTGAGACCCTATAAACGTAATTTGTGAGATGAATCTTTATATGGATCAGTTAATATTCAATCAACATGTCGATCAATCAGATCAACATAATGGGATAAACACACTCAATTAACCCATTAATTTTATTTTAGAAAGCACTACTAACTATTTCTTTTAAAACCTCGAATTAAAATACAAAAACACCCTTGAAAGTATTATGTTAAAGTTCAACCCCCTCTCTTTTCTCAATTTAATTTGTGGCTTATTTCTTCCCCTTCTCTATGGAGTTTCCTACTACAACTTTTTATTAGTAATGGCTAAAGATCAAAGAGAGTTGCGCAATAATTTATAGTACAAACAATTATGTAAGTTAAACCCAATATTATTTTTCCAGTGCAATTTAAAATTTTTAAACCCCAAAACATTATTACTCTCAATTTTTTTTATTTTTTTTTATGGCTTAGTTGGAATAGAAATCTGTTTTAAAAAGGTTTGTCACAATTAGAATATTACCCTTAAATAATATACGTAGCAATAGGCAATACAAAAATTGACCAAAACTTGAGACCAACTTAATAATATATATATATATATGTATATATATAAATAATTTTAAATTTTTTAATTGTCAAAGTTATTAGAGTTGGACTAATCAATTCACTCAGGATCATTCGTTAAATAGTCTCTCTCAAATACACGAGCAATCCACAAATAAATAACAAATAATCAATATAGTTTTTAATCAATAAACATCATATTTATAAAAATGACATCATCAGTACATACAGAGCTACAGAATCGAACAAAATTGATTCACATGGTAATGGAATCAAACAAAATACTAGATAAAAAAGGGTTACTTATATGGTAGTTCTTGCAAAATGCCTAGCAAAAGATGTGTAGAGAAGAAGAAAAAGAGTGAAAAAAAAATATTCTGTTCATTAGAGCAAACCTCATTTTTCCTATACATATGTGTGTGTAAACTGTAAATAAATAGATAACCATAACTTCCATGGATGAATGAATGAAGCAAATGAAATCTTGAGTGCATTGGCTTGGCTATTAGTTGTCTTCTTCAGAGCTGGAACTATAGCTTCCATAATCATCTTTAGTGCTTTCACTTCTTGAATTTATACCATAGCTTCTTGTGTCTTGTGAGTCGTTCCAGCGTTCTTCGTCACTACTCGAACTATTATCAGATCCATCACGAGACTTTTGAGTGTTGACCGGGCCGGGTTTGGTTGGAGGGATCACGGCTTTCGAGCCCGAGTTTTTCCTGCTATGCCTACTTCTTGAAGGGACTTTGATGGATTGCTTCTTGCTCTTACGTTTCGAGCTCGAGCCGAGCTTTTTAGACTTAGTGGATTTGCAACGGGCCGGGTCCGGGCTGGGCTCTTTCCGGCTTTCAACCCTGCTCATGTCCTCGTAATCCGAACCATCTGAGCTGTCACCATACTCGTATTCGGAGCTGGAATTGCCATCGTCATCATCCTCGTCATCATCTTGGTCACTAGCACGGGTTTGATCTTCGTCTTCGTCCTCACTAACTGAAGTGACATCATCCTCATCATCTTCCTCGTGATCATCTTGTTGTTTAAGATCACCAGAGTTGTTATTGTTGGTGGTGGTGTTATTATTGTTGCTGTTTTCACCTTGTCTAGCTGTCGGAGCTCTGGATAATATAGGCACGAGGCGATCAGGAATAGGCGCCTCAGGTGGGGCCATCGCCAGGAAACTAAGCGCGGCCGATATATCACTTATGAAGGGACGAGCCGATGGTTCTTCTTGCAGACACATAGCTGCAACTCCCACTGCTTGGTTCAAGCTTGTTACTGCGAATCCCTTTCTAAGTAGTGGATCTGCCATGTCTGGAAACCTCGATGGATCCTTGAATATCGGTTGTGCCTGTTCGATATAACATAAGATACATTGATCATCATCAGGAACCATGGATGAAAATATCTCGAAATATCACCGGTATCCCCAATATTTCCATTTTTTCACGTGACCGATACAAAAACACCCCAATATTTCCATTTTTTCACGTGACCGATACAAAAACAGTCTACAACAATATTTGTCCTATATTTTTATTTTTTCAAATAATCAGTATAGAAGAGAAATTTCGTCAAAATATCAGATATCGAATTCGATATCAGTGGCTGCTAGGAAAATCATTGAAATATCGATAAATAACAGTACTGATATTTCAATATTTCCATCGAAACCGAAATTTTCATAGACAAGAACAAGAATTGAATGAAGAAAGATGAGTGATGAGAGACTCACCCAACTAACTAAACTTTGCTCCTCTGCTGGCCTTGATGTGTCCAAGGCTCTACGGCCCGTGATAAGCTCTAGTAGGACTACACCGAAGCTATATACATCCGATTTTATTGTCAAATCCCCATTTCTTTCGTACTCTGGCGCACAGTATCCATTGTAGCCTGCCATGACAGACACATGCATCTTTTGGCCACTCTGGATGATGTTGGCAAGCCCACAATCAGTGAGTTTCGGGCTCTTGGATTCGTTGAGAAGGACATTCGAGGATTTCAGATCACGGTATATGATGTGCGGATTGGCTTTCTCGTGCAAGTATTCCAGCCCTTCTGCAATACCTAAAGCAATCTTCATTCTCGTTGTCCAATCCAGTGGGCTCTTCTCTGCTGGGAGGTCTGTCAAAACAGAGAAACGAGACTTGAAGAATGCGTATATCCAACATAGACAATGCAACGAAACATGTAGATAGGAAAGTACCGAAAAGATGGGTGTCCAAAGAGCCAGAAGGCAAGTATTCATAGACCAAAAGCCTTTGCTCTCCATCAGCACAATATCCAACCATCTTGACTATGTTAGGGTGATGAAGAAGACTCAAATTCGAGACTTCAAACACGAAGTCTTTGCCCCCTTGGGTTCCATTTCTGTCTAGTTGCCTAACGGCAACAATCTATGTCGGAAAAAGCAACAAGATTATCATTTGCTTGGTCTTATGAAGAAACCATGAAAGAAAATACATGTACCTTTCCACTTCCTGGAAGTGTGCCTTTAAATACTTTTCCGAATCCACCTTCACCTAACAGAGTTTCTTGACGGAAATTCTTAGTCGCAGTGGCGAGTTCACGGAACGTGAAAGATCTCACCGTGCTATCTTCGCTTTCTGCTGCATTTCTGGCATCGTCTAACGGATCTTCTGCCCCATGATTATTATTTACTGTAAACAAGAAACATCATTTAGTATCTTGAATTCTTGATCCAAATCAACACAATGCATAGCATTAACATATGAAAGCAAAGATACAACCAAATGAAATTCCAAACACCTTTCTCCTTCAATCTCTCATTCTAGCTTAGACTCAATTGCTACACTTGAAATCCACACACACACACGTTTTTTTTTTTTTTTGTGAATACATAATAGCATCTCTATGGCCCTTCATCACAACATAAAAGCAAATGCCTGAATCTACACACATTTTTCTGTAAAATCTATCACAACAACAGAAATGAAACTGGGGTTGCATTAAATCAGCAATATATGCATAAATTTGTCAACTTTGATCATGGAAAATAAAAATAAATTATGTGATTAATATTATTATACCAGGAGGAGGAGGAGAAGCAGTAGTAGGAGGGATTTCTTTAGGCTGAGCAATGGGCAAATCATTCTTCTTCTCCTCCTCACTCTTGCTTTCTTGCTTATTTTGAAAACATGGGAAGCAATTCATGTCTTCAAATTCCTCGAAAACCGACTCTCAAAACAAATAAGTTAAAGATCGAAAAATGGCTCCTTCACACAAACAACCAACATGAAAACAGAATGCTTTGCTTTGATTTTCCTCCTCGGAGAGAACCCACAAAATGCTTGGTCATCAATGAATCATCACAACAAGAGAAGAGAAGAGGGGGGTGGGTAGGGGGGTGGGGTGGGGTCCTCCAGGAGAATGAAGGACCCTCAAAGGAATGTGATGATTTCAAGAAATGGTGGAAACCAAGAGGAGGAAACAAAATCATTTGCAGAAGATGAGAAAATAGTCTGTTTATGGTTTCCTCTCTTTACACACCGCAGAAAATTATGGGGAGATTTCAATGGGATGCTCATTGGCACTCTTTTTTTTCTCTTTTCCCTTTTTACCCTCCTCTCTCTCTCTCTCTATAATAATTTTCATTGCAATTATTATTTTTCTATTTTAGTTTATTTCAAAAAATGGGCCATGCAAACCACGCTCATTACTAAACATATCAAATTTAAAATAAATATATATTAAAAGATATAAATATTCTTACTATTTACTATTTATTTAATTTTATATTATATAATTGAAAATGTAGGATGGTAAAGTAGTGAGATGTGTTTAAGAATTTGGTAGCATTAAATCATTTTAAGGTTTGTGTCTTTAATAATTGAGGTGTGTTTAGTAATGAGTGGGTATATGTAATCCCATCCTATTTGAAAATTATTTTTTTATCACAATTTTGGAGATCTTTAGGGGTGGTAATCAAATTGGGTTTCAGGTTGAGACATAATAATAACAGCTTTGATATGAACTCGAATCCATTTTCATTTCGTGTCAAAAATTCTGATCTGAACACAAACTGAAATTTCATGAGCTGATACGACCCGATTTACTTGAATTTAGATACAAGAATATTTTTTCTTTTATATTTTCAAAGATGCAATAGCACCTTAAATTAAGAGATCTTTCCAAAATAGTGACGAAACATGGGTGATAATTTTAAAAAATCACAATAACCCTCAAACAATCACCATTATTTAATACATTGAATGCTTAATATACAAATTTAACCTTAAATACACTATATGAATTAAATAAATAAATAATAATAAACAGATTAGTAGGAACTCGCGAACTGCCCTGATCAACTTGAACCCATTAGTTTTCGTGTCGGATGGGCCCGATCCGAATCCACGAAGAGACAACCCTAATCCACTATTTTCGTGCTAGGTTGGTGTCGGGATGTCTTGTTGTGTTGGAAATTGTCATCCCTAGAGATATTTGAATTTTAGACATTTCAATCAATATTTCTGCAAACGAATAGAGGCTAGTTGGGGGGTTTGATGGAGTCAGCTGATGGTCTAATAAAAATGAACAATATGTATGATAATATTTGGTCTAATATATTGATTATTATTTATAATATAATCAAAGATAAAATACATATAATCCATAGATTTAGAATTTTAATGACCACAATAATATAGAGAATGTTTTATTCAAAGATATATAAGTGTGAAGGCTTACAATTTATACTAAAAATACATTTAAAAGGGTACACTATTTACATTACAAATTTGCAAGACTAAAATAAAAAGTGGCTCCATATCAGCTTTAAGTTCTCTTTAAGCATTTCAATTGCATGCTCAGTATTGTTCGTTTCGTCCTGCAAATTAATCGATGCAAATCGTGTTGAATTAGTAAATTCAACACAGAAAGCAGTCGTAAACCCTTGAATGAAACAAACATTTGAATCTTATATTCAAAATGTTGTGTCTGAGAAACAGAAACACTTACTCGTAGTAGCGACAAAACTCCAGGCATTATCAGGCTGACCTCGTTGGCAACCTCTCCATTGGAGGATATGAAATCGAACCTATCAGCATGTCGAACTTTGAGCCTGATCAATGAATTATCGTATGTTTTAGCATTTGTATGCCAAACTGCATCCACAGTGAATCTATTGCCTGAAGACTGCTTTCCCAATGGCCATCTTAGTCCACCCTTAACCTCAGAATCTAATCTGGCAGAGTTAATCAGTGTTTTGATGTTCTCAAGCTCTTCATCCTAATAATGAACAGAATAAGGCTCAGCTCACAAAGAAACGGTAAAGAGAAATCTCGGGCAGAGATAGCAATTTGAACCATCGATTTAGGTGGAAGGAGAAACTGCTGTTACCATGATGAAAAAGAAAGAGACTATACTTTTGCAGGTAAGTTCATGAGAGAATAACATAAATCAGATAAAGGTGAAACAACTCACCGTTAATGCTACCAAAATTCTCTTCGTGAAAAGCATCAGCCTCACATCTAGGTTCTTATTAAGACAGGACATATCTGCAACCAAGTGGCGAACTTGGTTCAACTCAATCTATGAAATGAATCATGTAAAACAAAAGAGCAACCATTATACCTCTGTCCAAGAAGAACAGCATCAAAACACCAAGCAGAAAACATTAGATACGAGTACGAGCAATATTAGACAAACAATTAGTGCAAAACTTATAAATCCAACAATTTTGTCGTTAATCGTGCACCAACTAGTTAAACTAACGAGTGAAATACTTGCCTTGTAAAGCTCAAGTTGGTTCGTCTCTTTTGCAACAGTACACTTACATAAGACAGTTGAATCAGGTTGCGTGTTGTCAGACAACTATATAACATAAACATTGTCAAAAAGGAGAAGTTATTACGAAAAAGAAGCGTACAAAGCTCTGAAAAATACCTTTACTTGATATAACTCCTTTTCCTCAAACTCGAAATCAATTGTTGGGAGTCTTGGGACTACATTGCTCGTAGTGTGTTCCACATATGAGGGTGACGTATTAGTGTAAAAAGACTTCCACCATTGTTTCAATTCGCCTGTGGGAATAGAGCTGCTTTTCATCGATTCAGCAGATTTGAAACGGTTCCTACGAGCACGATAATATAGAAGACTCAAATGCTTACTTGATTATATAGATCGCGAATTATGGGGCAACATGCAAGCTTTTTTGTTCCTCCAGAAACAGAACCGCTTATATAATGGTTTCGTATACATGAAAGACATAAAACGATGAAACAATACGAGACTAATCTACAAAACAAGAAACACTAACCCATGGAAAAGAATTCTCCCAAGGCGGACAACCAGAGTTGGTTTTATCTTCTCGAATTCGTGCTCCCTCATTTCATTTCTGACTTGCTGATGATATGTAAGCATGGATCAAACAGAGCGAACAAGAGCGAACAGAAAAAGGAAGAAGGCGAACTGAATAAGTAGAGAACTATAAGTTGTAGTTCGTCTAAGTTCGTCAAGTTTCACAGAGTTCGCTGGAGTTCGAATTTAAAGGAAGCACGGTTTTAAAACTAACGGTTTTTGGTTTTTCTGTTATGTTTTAGTTTTGCAGGAAACAGTTCGCTGAGCTCGGAGGAGCAAAGCGGTTATGCAGGCGATCTGACGAACTCAGCTCATAACTGATTTTGAGCGGGATTTTCAGACTTAGCCTTATATAAAGAGAGAGATCATCTCATTTCTCATAAGATTAGACAAGAGTTGAGAGCAATTGTTGTAGAGAGAGAAAGTCTGAAATCAGAGTGTTTAGCTAGGTTTTGCTATTCATTGTTTCTTTCTTGTTGCATTGTAAACGATTGATTCTTATTCAAGTGATTAGTGTGGATGATTTCTCCATGGATGCAGGCATAGTTAAGCCGAACCACGTTAAATCCTTTGTGTTCTTGGTTGGTTGTTTGTTTTACTTCATTCTTGTTCAAGGTGTTCGAATAGTTTCTGTGTTGAATTGCATTTCTGGTTGGTTTCTCAATTGTGAACTCAACACTTGCTGAATAGATGCAAACAAGTCTTGCTTCACTGTTTCAGCAACATAAATCCATGGATTTGGCGAAAACTCAGTCACATCCTCTCCATTTTCTACACAATTCAAGACCTTCTAATCATAGTATCCCATATGGAGAAATGCAGTTGGACTAATGATTCATAAGAATAAATGAATGATTGCTTCATATCTACATCAAGTTTCATCAATAAAAAAAGAAAACAGAAAAGATCACTAGAAAACAGCAACAAAATCAACACAAAAAGAAATAGAGCATCAACAACAAACAAAGGATCGCTACTCTACGCCTCAAATTTGCACCAAACAAAGAAGTACGTTATGTAGCTCAAGCTTGTACATAAATAAAGTTTGCAGTTGTACCTTTGAGTACTAGAGCAAGAGGTTTTTCACCGGATCGGCGCTGAAAGGACTACATAGCAACTGGCTCGAGGCGAGTCAACTCGGAAACTCGGGTTTCATCGGCCACTCCGAGTCTCCGACGACGAACCATTTAGATACAGCATTTTTTGCGTACACAATTTTTTTGGGATAATCTTTCGTCTTGAAATTCAGGTTCCTCTGGAATCGAGGGATCAACGACTCCGGCGGTGGCACTGGAGACGGCGGAGATGAGGCGGCGCCGCCCTTTGATTGCCGTTTATGTGGTGGTAAATATGCCATTGCACCAAAATATTGAAGCAAATAGCAATATTATGATTTATATGCAGCAGTTATGTGCGTGTCCGGTTTGGACCCGAGTTAATTCGGATCAATGCATTTTTATTTATTATTATTATTTTTTTTTTTATCCTGGCATCTATGTTATGTTAATCGTACTTTTATATTATATTAGTCATACATTTATGATATATTAGTTATATTCTTATGTCCAGATATCATACCTTTTATTTAATATTTTTAATTCTAAAAAAACCCTAATTTCGCCACAATTTGTACATGTTTACCTTTATGTGATAATACTCATACATTTATGTGATATTATTTATACATTTATATCAATATAGTACTTTTATGTAATATATAAATATACAACTAACATAACTAAAAATCATATCTAATATAACTAAAAGGTATGACTGTTATAACTAAAAGGAATGAAAGATTAATATATCTATCTAAAAAAAATGCTAAGGTAACATAACTAAAAGGTTTGACTAACACTACTAAAAGATATAGTTAACATAATATAAATGTCTGACATCTAGGAGCATGTTTGAGCGAATTTTATCCGCGATCTGATGGCGCGTGCGGGCCAGGTCGACCCGAGTGTATGAATCTAGGATCCGTGCATGCACAAAAGTTTTTGTTCTTTATTTTTTGATGGGACTAAAGACATCCCACCATTTTCTAAGCACACCCTAACTATATAATTTTCAATTAAAAAAAACAAAAAATTAAAAAATACTAACTTTGCCTTTTAGCGAAAAACAGTAAAAATTTTAAGCACTACCCTCTCTCTTCCCCTTCATTTTCTCTCTTTTTTTTCATATTTCTTGATCTTAGGTTCTTTCTTTGAATTTATTGATGAATTAAATGCCAACATGATGATTAAAATTTCACGGATTCGTTTAATATACGAAAATCATGTGAAAATTGTACGAAAGAACTTAAAAATCCGATCAAAACATGACTTGCTTGGTTCAGCCTTGATTGACCAAATACGTAGAAGTATGTTCGGCCACCCAGGCCGAACACATAGAAGTATGTTCGGCCAGGATGGTCGAACACTCTTCTTCTTGTTCGGCCGACATGATCGAACGGAATTATTAAGGTTTATTTTAATTTTAAAATTGATATTTTTTATTTATTTTATTTTTTTAATTGAAAAATATATAAATTGGGGTGTGCTTAGATATCCATGGGATGGCTTTAGTCACACCCTTATTTTTTTATTAAAGATTATTAAATTTTTCTGGTGTTTTATTATGCACATATATCTTTGTATACTAAAAAATTAATTCAACTAGGGATTTCATATTATTATTATGTACTCAAGTCTGAACATAATAATTTATTAATTATTAATATTTTTATTAATCAATCTATTTCGATTATTTAATTATGAAATATTTTTCTAATTGCGTAATGTTATATGATTTAAGTTTCATTAAATATATTGAAAGATTGAGAAAAATTTTACGTAAATATTGAGATAAGAATATAAAAATTTATATAAGACCGTTTTATAAAAGATTGATTAATTTTACAGAATTAGACCTTCAAACAATCTCACTACAATTTAACTCAAAGAAAAAGTATACTTACAGTGTACAATACAGATACTTTATTATATTTTATTCTTCTAAACTTTTTTCTTTTTAAATAGTTATTATATGGGCACATTTGAATTTTTCATAGAAGTTCCTTTTCTTTTTTAAGAAAAGATACATGTCAAAGATAAAAGATTGAATAATAAAATGGAGAATGCAGTAACCTTAAGGCTTAAACAACACAAAACCTTGTATATATATTTGCAAGGACAACAACACTATTATTACAACACTTTTTTTACATATTCTCAACAATTTTTGACAACAATGCCCTCTACTTCTAAGCAGTGTGTGAAATGAAAGCAAACCTATTAAGCCTCTGAAGAAGGCCAGTTGCTTTCCTCTTTGCCCTCGAAGTCCCACTACTTGCGACACAACGCAGAGTTTCGTATGCGTTCTCCACCTCGTTTATCTTTCTTAGTTTCGTTCGATCACTGAAACACATAGCATAAACAATGGCAACACAGTGTTCCTTGCCCTCTTCGCTAACATCCTCTCTTAGTACATCAAAGAGACAGAACATCATGCCATGCTCTTCCATCTCCTCGATCGCCCTTTCATGGCTGCAAAGCATCGCAAGAATTTCCAGCATTTCATCAACGAGTACACGAGCTACGATCTTGTCCATGACAGCCATAACTGCCCCTTCAAACACAGCCCTTTCTCTATTCTCAATCACACTGCACAGATTCAAGACAGCCAAAGCAGCATCTTTCAAGGCCAATGGATGCCCGTCTTCAATGAGATGTATGAGAGCCCTAATAGCCCCTGATCTTCCTATAATGGACTTATTTGAGTCGAGGGCTGATAATGCTGACAAGGCAGCAGCAGCGTGGCTTCTCATTTCAACGCATTTCGCACTCAACGAGTCAGCGAGAAAGGAAACAGCTAACGGGCTCGCTGATACAATCTTCCTCTTGTTGCTCTCGTGAGTCGAGATGTTCAAAACCGTGACAAGTAAATCATCGTGCAGGGTGGGATCAGAATAGGACCTCTCGATCAAAAGTGGAGTGAATAGTCGAGGGATAGCTTCCTTAATCTCTCCAAAACGAGCCCGGATTGAGGGCAAACAAGCAGTGAGCAAACGGAGCTCTTTCAGGGCTGATAATTGATCAAAAACGGATGAAGACGACAGTCTTTCAAGAAGCTCGACCAAATGTTCTTCGTTGTCATTTAATCCACATTCCTCATCACTCATGAATCCACTTCTCGGAATATCAACTCCGTTCGATTTACACCAATTCATAATCAGATTCTTGATCGAATGATTCGGGATCAAGACAGTATGAGGCAATAGTTCATCACTCTGTGGACATCTCCCATTACCATCTTTCAGCCATTTTCGAATCGAAACCTCCTCATATGTCTGCAAAATTCAAGGATGCAAACATCGAACAATTTCGCGCAGATTATAATCATAAAAATCGAAATCCATTCCGTAATTCACCTATTTGCAACAAATTAGGGCATTCTAAGATCATAAATTCGTATATTATAAAACCTAATTCCACTCGCATGATCATCAATTCAAATCCCTAAACTGCAATTACACAAATCAGAATGATCAGAATGCAATAGAAGGGATTCAAATCTAACCCGACCCGAAGCTGCGACAACAGGATCCTCCATCAAAATCCCCGAAATCGGGCATTTGAATTCCTGAGGTACTTGCCGACAAACATGATTGAATTTTTTTCGATCAATCTGTCTCAGATTCAGCTCTTTTAGGGCAGAGAGAGTTTGAATTGCAATATCAGTTAAATCCAAATTGCAATCACCATCATCATCATCATCATCCTTCATAATGGCTTCCATCACTGTTTCCAGTTCTTTCTTCAGCTCTACAACACTCTTTTTTCCTCCATTTTTCAACATTTTTATCAATTGCTTGATAACAAAGTAATTTTTTCTTAGCTAAATTACTCATTCAAAGGGAAAAATTGAGGGAATTTGGATTCTGAGTGGCTGTTGTATCATACTTTTGATGCTTTAGTTTCTTCTTTTATCATAAATAATTACTATTTGTATTATTTTATTAATTCTATTCATGAATTAACTAAAGAAATGAAAATTAAATTATTAGAGTTTTCATGGACAAATATTGAGTTTATATTTTAAAAACTTCAAAAGATTAATTCAAAAATTGGACCACTGTATGTTTTAATCCATATGTAATATAGGAGGGATAAAGGAGATTCTAATTAGTGGTAGGTATTAATTGCAATATTGATTTTATATTGAAAACTACTAATCCATAATTCCATTTGCCGACATTGAAAAATACTATTATTTATTTGTTTATTTTATAGAAGTAGTGGTCATTGAAAAATATTAGTATATGATTTTTGGGAAAGAACAAAAAAGAAATTTATGAGATTTTGATTGGACAATGCTTAAAGAGATTCCATTAGATTTACTTGTAGACAAGTACATTCTTCACATTTGATTTATTGATTTATTTATTGAATTTTTGATATTCAAAAATCAGAATTGGTCAGTGCTGACAAAATTGGTGCATTCATATGTGACCAATTTGAAAATGAAATGTTTGGTGATCAATCTTGTCTCAATTATCTAACCTAATGATGGTAATCAATCCATAGGACCTTTTATATGTATATATATACATATATATAAATCAATCTCAAACTTATGTTAACTAATTTAAGGATAATAATTTGATCCCTCTAAATTACTATCATATAAACAATTTGATATGTTTGAATGGAATGATTTGAGGTTGGGATAAGTTTTATATTTATGTAGTCACAATATAGTTTATTGCATCTTATGCCTTTGAAAATCTATATTTCTAAATTTAAGGTGGATTTTTTTTTCCAACAAATAAAAAATGATATTGATTTAAAGTTGATCACTATATGATTCAATAAGCATATATATATATATATATATATATATATATATATATATATATATATATAACAAATAAATTTGAAAATGATTATGCGTATGATAATGTATAAAATTTTAATCGTACTTGAATCGTATTTGAAAATGATTTTGCTTCATTAGATTGAAAATCAAATAAATGAAATAAAAATTTAAACTTAAACTTAAGTAGTAATTCTTCGATACGGTTGATTTATTTACACTCTTCAAATCAATTTATTTGTCATTTTGAATTCAAACATGTTTGTTTTGACATACCCATTAGTTATAAAACTAATTTTACAATTAAAAAGAAAAAGACTTGAGTGAGTGATGTGGAATTATTCCAACACTGTATTGGAAACAAAACAATCGACAATCTCTTTATTGGGCCACTCAATGGGCTTTGACACTAAAATAAATACAATGTAAAATGGTTCTATTGGACTTTATAATTTGGGTTTAGGATTACAATTGTTTATGGGCTAAGCCCACATTCTTGTGTGTTCTTCAAAAAGAACTCCACGATCCCAAGAAAACGTCTATATAAGATGAATCTTATTATGTAAAAAACGAAACTATAATTTTATATAAATCACTTAAAATTATATTTTGTTGTTTTTCTTTAAATAATAAATAAGGGGAAATTTTATTTTACTAGGAAGTTCTAAAATATTTGCTAATTGGCAATAATAAGGTATTGTGATTTTCGTGAAGAAAATCTTGAATTCGCAACGACCATCTTTCAACATAACAAATCGAAATTAAACCAAACATCATTTTTATAATCTTCATATAATATTGGTTTTGGTAGAGAGATAATATTCATTTCTATCTTTTAGGATCCTAACAATAGAAATGATTTGATAAAATGATCGTATATATGATGAAATAATAAATCTAATAGATTATTCATGATTCGATTATTAATCTATACATATAAAAGTTTGTGGATAATATATGGTTAGACGTATTAAAAAGATGCATAATTATGAGGTTAAGTTGAGGCAAGAGCTAGACTCTTTCTCCGTAAGACGATATTGCCCCGTATCCAAGTGCTCACGGTTAATGACAATCGTCCCCAAGATACAACGACTTTGAGCTTAAGGATTATAGCACAACAAGGCAAGAGCTAGGCTCTTTCTCCGTAAGATCATATTGCCCCGTATCCAAGTGCTCACAGTTAACGACAATCGTCCCCAAGATACAACGACTTCGACCCAAAAGCTATCGGCGAACTTACTCGATACTCGAGACTTTCTTAATGACGACTACAACGACTTCGAGCTTAAGAATTATAACACAACAACCCAAAAGTTATCGGCGAACTTACTCGATACATTATAGCACAACAACTTAAAAGCTATCGGCGAACTTACTCGATACTCGAGACAACTATCGGCGAACTTAAGGATTATAGCACAACAACCCAAAAGCTATTGGCGAACTTACTCGATACATTATAGCACAACAACCCAAAAGCTATCGGCAAACTTACTCGATACTCGAGACAGCTATCGGCGAACTTAAGGATTATAGCACAACAGCCCAAAAGCTATCGGCGAACTTACTCGACAACCAAGTCAAGTGTTAAACAGACTTCATCATCTCATCTCTACGCACTGTCTCGTCTGCGAGCTTCTTCAATGAAGAGACTTCATCATCTCATCTCTGCGCACTGTCTCGTCTGCGAGCTCCTTCTTAGGACAACAACCCAAAAGCTATCGGCGATTTTTTGTACCACTTTTGGACCCAAGAGGTGTGTTCACACCTCTTCATAAGTGTCAAACCATTTGGACCCAAGGGTCACACCACTGGGTCACACCCAAGGGTTACACCCCTTCACACCTAGCTCAGCCCGACCTGTGACCCGGCCCGGTCCAGCGACCCGACTCGGTCGAAACCCAACATGGTCCGGTCCGGACCCAACCCGAGTACAAAGGTGCCACGTGCGGTTTGGATGGTGCTCGGCCCGACCTGTGACCCGGCCCGGTCCAGCGACCCGACTCGGCCGAAACCCAACATGGTCCGGTCCATACCCAACCCGAGTACAAAGGTGCCACGTGCGGTTTGGATGGTGCGTGTGTGTGCTTAGCCAATTAGGTCCAAAAATAGCACTAAGTTCCACCATAAGGGAGCACACATGATTATCTCTTATACATGTGCTCCTATTAATAAAGTGAAACTTTTTCCACCAATTTTCCAATGTGGGACAACATTTATCTATCTCCCATTTTTCTTCACAAGAAGGATCCAAGTTGCCAACTTTGTGTATTAACTTCTCATTCACCCGAAATTGGAGATTCGAAAGTGAATACACTACATTCATCTACACGGAACTTAGATTTTGAATTAACAACTTATTTCCATTTATTTAAAATTGAATCAACATTAAAAATTGGTCAAAGATTGGTCAAAACCAACCTTCTCTTCCAATTTCCAACAAAGTTTAGATTGAACCCTCAAATATTAACACGCGGCGATGACTGGATTCTCTGTATCAAAAATCCCTCACTTGTGTGTCACATCAATACTATGTAGTTTTGATATTGAAAAAAATCTATAATTTGTAACCATTTTTATTTTCAAAATCAATATAACGTGTTTTGAGATATGGTACGCGCATAATACATGGATTTTTGACACAGGGGATCTGATTTTCACGCGAAGCTTTCTAAAATTACCACATCAACTTTTTAACATATAAAAAAACACACAACTTTATCTCCTAAGGTGGTCTAGTACCATCCAATGTTGATCATCAAAGTAAAATGGTTGGTGCATAACAATATATGACAATTTATTCCAATTAAATGTGTATTATTTTTTCTTAATTTAAAATTTAATTGAATATATATCTTAGATATAATATTCAAAACCATATAAAGATAGAAACTAAATTAAATAACATATTACAAGTATTAATATATTGGTATGCAAAAAGCACCCACCACCAATGATGATAATTTCAGTTTCGATACAAATATCGATATTTTAGTTTTACGAAAATATCGTGGAAATATCGGTATCGATGGAAATATCGGTACATAAATTTATCGATATTTTTTCGATATTCAACGATATCTTAGTTTTACAGAAATATCGGTATCGGTGGAAATATCGGTACATAAATTTATCAATATTTTTTCGATATTTAACGTTATTTACCTATATTTCCCCAACGTTCCACCGATATTTATCGATATTTCCATGATATTTCGCGAATTTTCATATAATTTGTACCATGAAACCACCGATGTCGAAATCAATACCGATATTTATCTATATTTCGTCGATATTTCCCTGATATTTCACCTATTTTCCTTGAAATTGTACCATGAAGTTACCAATATTGAAATTGATATTTGCTGATATTTCACCAATTTTCCTACAAATTGTAGGATGAAATCACCAATATTGAAATCGATATTTCGCCGATATTTTATCGATATTTTGATAAATTTTCTCATTTCTTTACCGGTTATGTGGAAAAATGAAAATATTTGAGATATATCAATTGCATCCTGGTATCGATCACGTGAAAAAATGAAAATATTAGGGAAATATTAAAGATATTTTTGGATATTTTCATCGATGCCCACCACACCCCTTTTTACGTAAGGACTCGTGGCAGATGAAATTGCTGATAGCTTGACACGTAATCCACCAACAAAGTCGTGGCAGATGAAATTACTGATAGCTTGACACGTAATCCACCAGCAAAAATCCATGGCTGTCTGTTGGCAAATCTAGAACCCCACATTAATTATTAATTTATATATTCCAAAAATATGCGTTTTAAGTTTAACACGTATTTTTAAGACATAACACCTCTTTCCTCAATTAGAGGAAAAACACACATTATTTTGTTTTATATATTTTTTTGTCTATTCACATCTTTTTCTTCATTTGAAATTATCAAATTACTGTCTCATAAATCTAATTTTATTAAATCAATCGATCCATAAATCCATAACACATCAAATAAAGATTAATTTATGAAAATTGATTTGAGTTTTGAACAATGAGACTTCGTCTTATATGTGTGAGATTGTCCTAGGTTATATATGTTTTTAAAATCTGTGTATTCAAAATGTAATTTAATTTTTATTAGATATTTCATTGGTGTTTAGATATTCTTTTTACCTATTAGCATTAATTTTTGCAAGCCCAAATATATTTATATTATACATTACTGTTTCCATACAGTTGTATTCAATGATGAAAATTTCGGTTTCGATGGAAATATTCATTTCTATTTTTTAGGGTCCTAACAATAGAAAGGATTTGATAAAATGATCGTATATATGATGAAATAATAATTCTAATTGATTATTCATGATTCGATTATTAATCTATACATATAAAATGTTGGTCCCAAGTGGTCAGAGGTTCAGGAGTGAATGAACCTCTATCAAAATTTGCATTTTAAAACTATTCTGTAAATATGTTGTTGGATTCTACAGAAAATGCAGCAACTCTTTCTAAACAGGTTGCTGGATTCTACAGAGAATAGAATCCAGCAACCCTCTCAATTCAGTAAGCTGACATTCTGGAAATAGGTTGCTGGATGGATTCTACAGAGAATGAAGCAACTCTCTCGATTCAGTAAGCTGACATTCTGTAAACAGGTTGCTGAATTCTACAAAGAATGCAGCAACTCTCCAACAACTCTCTCGATTCAGCAAGCTGGCAACTCTCCAGCAACTCTGTCGATTCAGTAAGCTGGCAGTATGCTTGTTCAGCTTACTATCTCGATTATCACAATATGCAGCGGAAATCAAAGATAGAGTTTCTTTTGAAAAATAGTTTTCTTTTCACAAGTATGATTTTATCAGATACCTTTTAGCAGTATGAGCAAGATATAAAAAAGATATATGCAACAAGTATGAAAAGCGATAAACACACAAAGGGTTTATAGTGGTTCGAATGTGGTGTAATCCTTTCACGTCCACTCTTCTCCTTAACATAGAAGAAACTCCACCAGGTCAGTTTGATTTACAAGTTTCAACTTTACAAACCTCTTCCTAACGAGTCAAACCTACTAGAATCAGTGAGGTTCATAGGCTACTCCCATACAGGATACAAATACTCACACAGAGTAAACAACCTTAGACAAATACTAACACTTAGTGAGGATCTAAATCCTTCCCACTAAGGACACTAACTAAAACAACCTAGCACACAACAAATAGGTTAAAAAGTATATGTTCTTCAACTGTGCTTTCAAAGTCAGCCTTGAAACTTGTAAGCTCCAAAACTTGGGCTAGACTGCTTCTGAAGGTTGAGTGACTAAACTGTAAGCAAACTTGTGTTTCGTTTTGAGAATTTTGATCGCTTAGAAAATATCTTGTAAGTTCAGTAGTCTGTTTGGTCACTTCCACCTTCTATATATACTTGAATATGCCCGTTGAAGAGAGATATAGTCTTGGTAGAAATTAAAATCTTGATCTTCAAAATCTTCGCATTTAATGCGCCTTGAGAAATAGGAAAATAGGGCATGTCCTACTCTACTCCGCATTAATGGCGCCACCCCTCGGCAACAGTGCTTTTGCAGGTCCTCGGTCCAAATGGCATCACTTCATTGGTCAGGTGCTAACTTTCATCTACCGGCTACTTTATCAATGCAGATACCTCGTACTGCATTCACTCATTTCTCGTACTGTAATAAATAAGTTAAGATAATCTTACAGTTACTGCTCAGGTAGGTTGCAGCAACTGCTTACTGCCTTGTGCCAGCTTCATGTACTGTATCTGCTTACTGATTCCAGAACAACTTTATGTTCCTGAATCCTGTTTGTTGATTCCTCAATAGCTTGCTGTTTCTGACTGCTGCAGAAAGCCTCCAGTTCCCCTTACTGCATCCTGTATGTTGCTTACTAATTCAGCTTGCTGATTCTGCTTACTCCTTCTGCTTACTGACTTTCTGTATGCTGCTTACTGATTCAGCTTGCTGATTCTGCTTACTTTCCTTACTGAAAATCAGCATCCGAACCTATAAGATCCGGACCGAGAGGAAGCTTTCAATTCTCAGAAGAAGATTCGACTGGATTTGTCCATCCAAATAATGATCACTTGTTCTGATTTTAAATATATTTGATACACCAACCCATAGATTACTTGCGGATACTGGGAGTTATACAAATGTTATATTATGAGGCATTTCTCCTATTAAATATAGATTGGGGTTATGTCTGAGAAAGCCATGCCGTTATACTCGGGTTTGATAGATGCAAAACTTGGCCTTGTTGATTCCTCAACAGCTTGCTGTTTCTGACTCATGCAGAAAACCTCCGGTCCCCCTTGCAGAAAACCTCCAGTTCCCTTACTGCATTCTGTATGCTGCTTATTGATTCAGCTTGCTGATTCTTCTCCAGTTCCTCCAGTCCCCCTTGCAGAAAACCTCCAGTTCCCCTTACTGCATTCTGTATGCTGCTTATTGATTCAGCTTGCTGATTCTTCTCCAGTTCCTATTACTGCATTATGTATGCTGCTTACTGATTCAACTTGTTGATTCTGCTTATTTTCCTTGCTGAAAATCAGCATCCAATACTTCTTCATATCCAGAATCCTACTAACATCAGTATCCTCCATCTTTCTGATTTTTACAACTTTTACAAGTACAACACAAAAAGTTAACTTTATAAAACTAAGTTCCACTTAAATAATGTGGAAAAATGGGGTACTCTAACTTCATATACAAAGTTATTTGTCTCATCAAAAATCCTAACATAAATATCCCAACATAAAAGGTTGGATTGGACTCTCAAATATTAACATGCAAAGCAGACCGGATCATCTATACCAAAAATCTTTATCCTACTTGTGTGCTACATTAAAACTATGTAGTTTTGATATTGAAAAAAATCTATAATTTGTAATCGTTTTTATTTTCAAAATCAATATAACGTGTTTTGGGATGTAGTCCATGCGTGGTATGTGGATTTTTTGTACAGGAGTTGGGATGTAGTACACACGTGGTACATGGATTTTTGGTACAAGAAATCTGATTTTCATGAAATTTTTGGTATAGGAGATCTGATTTTCACACGAAGCTTTTTAAAATTACCACATCAACTTTTTAACATTTAAAAAAAAAAACAACTTTATCTCCTAAAAAAACACAACTTTATCTCCTAAGGTGGTCTAGTACCATCCAATATTAGATCATCAAAGTAAAATGGTTGGTGCATAGCAATATATGACAATTTATTCCAATTAAATGTGTACTATTTTTTCTTTATTTAAAATTTAATTGAATATATATCTTATTTAATATTAGATATAATATTCAAAACCATATAAAGATAGAAACTAAATTAAATAACATATGACAAGTATTAATATATTGGCATGCAAAAAGCACCCACCTGAAAATTTCGATTTCGATGGAAATATCAATATCTTAGTTTTACGGAAATATTGTGGAAATATTAGTATCGGTGGAAATATCGGTACATAAATTTATCGATATATTTTTGATATTCAACATATCTTAGTTTTACGGAAATATTGTGCAAATATCGATATCGATGGTAATATCGGTATATAAATTTATTGATATTTTTCCGATATTCAATATTTACAGATATTTTCCCGACATTCCACCGATATTTATCGATATTTCCATGATATTGTTTGGAAAAGACACTATTCCCTTCCATTTCTAAGGAAGAAGAAACAAACGAGAAATAAAAGAAGAAACAAAACAACAATCCACAACACAAGAATTTACGTGGAAAAACTCCAAAACCGGAGAAAAACCACGACCAAGAGAGAATATCACCACTCTTTGTCTCCCAACATCTCTACATTTTTGTAAGCCTAGAATGACTCTCACCTTTCTTAGAACACTTTTTACAAGAGAAAAAAATGAAGGAATTTGACTAGAATCTTACAAGCTTAGAATGATTCTCACATTTCTTAGAACACTCATTTGACTAGAATCTTACAAGCTTAGAATGATTCTCACATTTCTTAGAACACTCTTTACAAGAGAAAATAAGGAAGGAATTTGACTAGAATTAAACACAAACGACCAAGAGAGAGAGAATATCACTATGTGAAAAATTCTTACAATCACACAATATTCCACCCTTTGTCTCCCAACACTCTCTACACTCTTACAAGCCTAAAATGATTCTCAACACTCTCTACACTCTTACAAGCCTAGAATGATTCTCACATTTCTTAGAACACTCTTTACAAGAGAAAACAAGAAAGGAATTTGTTGGTCCCAAGTGGTCAGAGGTTCAGAGGGGTGAATGAACCTCTATCGATTTTTCAATATTAAAACTTTTAGTGAAACAGGTTCCTGATTCTACAGAGAAGCAGTAACCTGACTCGATCAGAAACCTGACAGTATGCTGATTTAGGTTTCTTTCTCGGTTATCACAATATGCAGCAGAATAAACTATGATAGAGTTTCTTTATGAAAACCCATTTTCCTTTTCCAAATATGATTTTATCAAAGTCTTTTACACATAATGCTTATGGTATGCTCAGCAAGATAAATATGAAAATAAATACAATGCAACAAATATGAAAACAATAAACACTTATGGTTTATAGTGGTTCGAAGGTGGTGTAAGTCTTCTACATCTACTCTACTCATTCTCAAGGAAGAACTTCGTTAAGTCAGTTCGATTTACAAGTCTCACTTTACAAACTTCTTCCTAACAAGTTATACCTACTAGAATCAAAGATTCCTAGGTCAAATTCCACACAGGGTACAAAACTCACACAGAGTAAATAGCCTACACAAGACTAACAAACTTAGCAAGGATCTAATCCTATCAACTAAGTACACCAAACTTAAAACAATCTAGCACACAACAATTGGTTAAAAGTATATGGTTTTTCTTCAACTGGTGCGAACTTGAAACAACCTTGAACTTGAAAGCTCTAATGCTATGATTGACTGTTTCTTGAAGGTTGAGTGGCTGGACTTAGGTAAGCTTACAAAACCTTTGGAGTATATCTGAATTTCCACTTCGCACTGTCCAACAAGCTTCTTGGTCACTCACACCTTCTATATATAGAAGAGGAAAAGTATCCGTTGAAGAGAGATATTTCTCCATTTTGAATATGAACTTTGATCTTCAAAGATCTTCTCTGTGACTTCATTAAATGCATCATGGTTGAACTGACAAGTTGGCATGTAAACCCTTCATGAGCACTTAATGCGCTTGACATCAATTTTCGGACCTTACTAATACGCCTGACATCGATTTTCGGACCTTACTGACATGCTTGCTGATCTTCTCTATGACTTCATTAAATGCATCATGGTTGAACTGACAAGTTGGCGTGTAAACCCTTCATGAGCACTTAATGCGTCTGACATCGATTTTCGGACCTTACTAACATGCTTGCTGACATGGCATGGCGGTATGGGTCCATTACTGAGATTCATGTAGTGGGTAGCTACTCCAGTTGATAGTTAGCTTTGTTCTTCCTTGAACTGCATGATCATCCTCGTACTGTATGAGAGTAGCGCTTGTCTTTCTGCAAAAGATCCGTTGGCTACTTCCTGACATCTCTGCAAGCTCTGCAAAAGATCCGTTAGCTACTTCCTAACATCTCTGCAAGCTGTTGTAGCATTTTCTTGCTTGTTGATTCTTGCATGCTGCTTCCTGAATCTGAACAGCTTCCTGTTCCAGAATCCTGCTAACAGCCTCCTGATTCTGAACAGCTTCCTGAAGATATAGTCCAGAATCCTGTTAACAGTCTCCTGATTTTCAACAGCTTCCTGAAGATATCTTTCTATATCTTCTAAGGTTGGTTTTCCTTATAACTTGGAGAACCATTACATGTTCTCTTACTGATAAAGGGACTAAGGATCATGTGGACTAAGGATCATGTAATCAGTATGGACTAAGGAATCTTCATATATCTTCTAAGGTTGGTTTTCCTTATAACTTGGAAAATCATTACATGATCTCTTACTGATAAAGGGACTAAGGATCATGTAATCAGTATGGACTAAGGATCAAGTAATCAGTATGGAAAATAGGTACTACAGACCTTAAGCAAACTGTGTTTTGTCTCATCAAAATAACTACAGAAATATCCCAACAGAATTTGACTAGAATCAAACACTAGACTAAAGTGTATTGATTGGGGCACTTGTGCAAAGACACCTAGGCCCTTAAATAGCCTTAAGGCCCTTCCCACTTTGTTCACAAATCCGATGGGGGACAAACACTTCTTTTTTTTCCTACACAAACCCATCAGATATTTCACGGATTTTCATATAATTTGTACCATAAAACCATCTATATCGAAATCAATACCGATATTTATCGATATTTCCCCAATATTTCACCCATTTTCCCACAAATTGTAACATGAAGTCATTAAAATTGATATTTCGCTGATATTTTCCTGATATTTCACCTATTTATTTCGTCGATATTTTACCGATATTTTGATAAAATTTCTCGTTTCTTTATCGGTTATGTGGAAAAATGAAAATATCAGAGATATATCCATGACCACCACACCCATTTTACGTAAAGACTCGTGGTAGATGGAATTGATAGCTTGACACGTAATCCACCAACACAGCAAACTTGCTATCTGTTGGCAAATCTAGAACCCCACATTAATTATTCACGTTAATTATTAATATATACTTTAGGACTCGTGGCAGATGGAATTGATAGCTTGACACGTAATCCACCAACACAACAAACTTACTATCTATTGGCAAATCTAGAACCACACGTTAATTATTAATTGACAAAGTCTTGGGTGAGACCGTCTCACGGATCCCATTCCGTGAGACGGATAGGGTCGGGTCGAATATAAAAATTATGTAATACTTTTGTGTGTGTTATGTAATACTTTTATGTATATTAGGTAATACTTTGTATTATAGAATGCGTTTTGAGTTGAGTCAGACTATAAGAAAATATGTAATACTTTTATGTATATTAGGTAATACTTTTATGTATATCAGGTAATACTTTTGTATTATGGGATAATAACCCGAATTGGGTCGGGTCGGGTCAACAAAAAACACGCGGATCCTAGGCGCCCAGGTGCTCTTCTTCCTCGTGCATGAATTGTGTAATACTTTTGTGTGTATTAGGTAATACTTTTATGTATATCATGTAATACTTTTTGAAAATATCACATATCTTAATATAATGTAATATCTTTATGTATATGAGGTAATACTTTTATGTGTATCATGTAATACTTTTGTATATATCATGTAATACTTTGATCCGATCCTACTCGTCTCACAGAATAAGATCCGTGAGACGGTCTCACACAAGACCTACTCTTATTAATTTATATATTCCAAAAATATGCGTTTTTAGTTTAACTCATATTTTTCAGACATAACACCTCTTTTATTTGGTTTCCTTAATTACAGGAAAAACACATATTATTTTGTTTTACATTTGTCTCATAAATCTAATTTTATTAAATGAATCGATACATATATCCATAACACATCAAATAAAGATTAATTTATGAAAATTAATTTAAGTTTTGAACGATGAGACTTTGTCTTATATGTGTGAGATTGTCCTAGGTTATATATGTTTTTAAAATCTGTGTATTCAAAATGTAATTTGATTTTTATTAGATATTTCATTTGTGTTTATATATTCTTTTTACCTATTAGCATTAATTTTTGCAAGCCCAAATATATTTATATTATACATTACTGTTTCATAGAGCTGTATTTAATACTCCTTTATTTTTCTAATGTTTTAAAAAATATCCTAATTTATTGATTTTTTCCATCTCTTGCTATCTTCTTTTTTTTATTTTTTTATTTTTAAATCTAGTCACCTTTTGTGCTGGTTTTAGCTAGTTTTATATACATATAGACAAAAACAAACATATTATGATATATTATGATATATATAAGTCATTTGATTGATTAGAGTACTTACTTAAATAAACATATGATCATATTCATATCAAGCTTAATAATAATGTTCGGTTCGCTAGTTCAAAACAGGTTAATTTGTTTTGGAGACTTGTAATCTGTCCCATAAAAAATAAGATTATAAATTAAACAATTAATGATTATTTTCTAATTAAATGTTCATGCAACTCCTTTTATTAATGTTGTCAATTCATTTGATATCAATTTTAGGATGTTTTATTCTATCGTTTCACAGTTTAAAGTTTCATTAGACGGTGACGTAGCTCGCAACAAGACCTGCCACATGTTCACTACGTACACTTGGAATACATGAATCTTAACACTGAATTCATCATTTTCAATTGGCCAAGAAAGTAAACACCAATTTTTTTTATAAAAAAAAGGATATTCTCATATTCCATTTGGTATTTCGTTTTATATTTTATTAATATTCTTGATATAAGACATGTGATTTTGCATGTATTAATTTTGATTTTATGAATATTGTAAAAGATAAGATCGATGAAATACAAAATATAACCTCAGATTAAACATGCAAAACCAAATCAGGCATAATTGCAAAAACAAAAACATTAAAATTTATTCTCAAATTGCAACTTTTAACACAATTTTTCTAATTTAATAAATATAAGTACATGAACTTTATATAAATTTTCAATTCGAATTATCATCAATTTTTTGGTAAACTAAATTCTACATAAGTTGTCTTGCCTCAAATTTTCTTTAAATAAAAGATGACAACATATATGCAAAATAAATCAGAAGTATTTATAATCTCTCTTTTTACTAAATTTAATGAAAAAGGCATATTATATTAAAATTAAAATTTCTTGTATGTTTGGGACACTTTTTAATCAAATGAAACGAGTGGCTCAATTATAGAAACCTTCCAAAAATAGCATCTTAAATATAAACTAATATCAAAGGACAGATGATGAGAGAGAGAGAGAGAGTTGTATCTAGTCTCAAAATCCAGAATTGTAGGCAAAGAGCAGGTGAGAGAGAGAGAGAGAGGGAGAGAGTGAGAGTTGACACGTTTCACCGTGTTCCTCATTCTTACACGTCCTCTCCTGTCCACCCCTCTACAACCCTTTATATACATTTCCTCACCACATTTCCTCAAGTCAGTCCAAGTAAATTTACCAAAACACCCTCCCCCAACTTCCCTAATCCATGAACACCCCCGACCAAACCCCCTCGCCGGAGAAGCCGCCAGCCACCGCACGCCGCTCCCGGAAGGGCTGCATGCGCGGCAAAGGCGGGCCGGAGAACGCCCTCTGCACCTACCGTGGGGTCCGCCAGCGGACCTGGGGCAAGTGGGTGGCCGAGATTCGTGAGCCGAGCCGTGGCGCTAGGGTTTGGCTCGGCACCTTCAACACCTCCGTCGAGGCGGCGCGGGCCTACGACGATGCCGCGCGCCGCCTCTACGGCGCCTGTGCTAAGCTCAACCTACAAGACTCCGGCGCCGGAGGAGACTATTGTATACCGGCGGCGGCGGCGGAGGCGCTCCCTTCCGGTGGCAACGTGGCGGTTCCTAGTTACTACGAGAGCTCTGTTGTCGATGAAGCCAAGTGCATGTGGGATATTCCGGCAGCTCCGACTCTGCTCGACGAGAAGCAGAGCCTGAGCTGGCCGGAATTTCCGCCGGAGAACTTCGGCCAGTACGACGTCGTGCAGAATAATAGAGCTTGGGATGTTGATTTTCAAGTGCCATGGACTTTTTTAGATAATTAGATTAGATCTGATTATTATGTAGTATTGAGTAGTTTTATTTTGTTATATTATGTTTTACCTTCAAATTTAATCGAAGTCTTTTATTTTTATTTTTTATTTTTTATTTATTTTTAATTCAGCTTGAAACAATATGAAATAGTCTTCTTGTTTTGAAACCTGCAAGGGTTTTTCTTGGAGACTATATTAGTAGTATCTACTTTTTTTTAAACAAATATAATATGAATTCTGAAGTAAATTTTTTGTTTAATTTATTTACTTTCCCCCCCTAGTTTTTTTAGGGTTTTGTGATACATATTATTATGTACGTAGATATTTTATTTGGAAGTGTCAAGAACTTTGGTGGTTGGACTTTTTTTTATTAATTTGTTTATTTTATTTGCTATATGATAATATTGAGGGTATAGTAAAGTTGTATTTCTTGAATAAAAGGATCTTAGATAGTAGCACATCCTTAAAGTCATCTAATATATATATATATATATATATATATATATATATATATATATGATTGTGAATTTACAATTTATAGCTCATAATTGAATAAAGTTCAATTTGTGAAATTGGTTCGGATTATAGAAAATTTGATTGATGAAATCATGTTAATAAGGAAAATAGTTGACTTAGTCATATTGTATATTTCATTGTATATCTCTACATATTTGTACATATTTATTTTCCTTTCATAACCGATTGTATCTTGATTATATATAGTGGAATACTCTAATCACCAAATCATTAGTGATCATAATCCTTTACTCACATGGTATCAGCCTACCATTGTAATCTCTTCTTTTTCTTCTCGGTGACGTTCATCCATGGCGACCACAGATTCTCTCACCACTGAAAATCTCTCCGTAAACACTCTTATCCATCTTCTCCCACTACAAGAAATTCTCTCATAGACAACACCCCTACGACATGTGTTTTTGCTAAAAACCCTTGTCGTAGCCTAAAATTCTGTTGTCGTAGATAAAACCGTTGTCGTAGATCAAAAACTTCTCTCATAGACAAGGGTTTTTTAGCTACCGTTGTCAAAACTGTTGTCGTAGCTCAAAAACTTCTCTCATAGACAAGGGTTTTTTAGCAACCATTGTCAAAACCGTTGTCGTAGCCCCAAAAATTCTCTCATAGACAACGGTTTTAGCTATCGTTGTCGTAGACATTTTTAAACCGTTGTCATAGCCCGAAAACATTTCTCATAGACAATGGTATTAACCTACTGTTTTCATAGACGTGTTGTCCTAGGACCCCTAAGACAAGAGTTAGAAAATGTTGTCGTAGTCATTTTAAAACCCTTGTCATAGACTGAAATTAAAAAAAAAAAGACAATTATTTTAATTTTTTTTTAATTAAATGATATAAAAAATGATATATATTGTTGAATTAAATTAATGAAATAAATTAATTTTGACAATTAAATTTTATTTCATTATAAATAAAATTTTGTAAATATTTACAACAAATTATAAACCACAAATTATAAGTTTAAATTAAACAAAAAATGCTGATTACTTAACACAAATAAAACCTGGATTACTTAAAATTAATTATAAATAAAATAGGAATAATAAAAAGACTTTCTAATATATTAGAAATATGAGAAAAGCAAAGGCAAGAGTTGTTTTCTAACGTTGTCGTAGCCTCGTAGAAGCGTTGTCGTAGACTAAATTTAAAAATAAAAGTCAACTATTACAATATTTTTTTTTCAAAATGATATAAGAAATGCTATATATTGTTGAATTAAATTAATGAAATAAACTAATTTTGAGAATTAAATTTTATTTCATTATAAATAAAATTTAGAAAATATTTACAACAGATTATTAATTTTATAAATATATTAATTTGAAAAATACATTAATTATATAAATTTATTAATTGTAAATATAATTTTGAAAAATATATTGATTTTATAAATATATTAATTATATATATAATTTGAAAAATATATGCATTATTAATATACATATATTAATTTGAAAAATATATTAATTTTATAAATATAATCATTATATATATAATTTGAAAATTATATTAATTATTATTAATATAGTCATTAATTAATCTTCCAATTATATATATATATATATATATATATATATATATTAATCTATCAAAATTGAAAATCAATTACTTATATTAATAAGTAATGGTACTTTATAAAAGTTAACAAAGAAATGCATATATTAATTGTTGAATTAATTAAATTAATGAAATAAACTAATTTTGAGAATTAAATTTTATTTCATTATAAAGAAACTTTAGAAAATATGTACAACAGATTATTAATTTTATAAATATATTAATTATAAATATAATTTGAAAAATATATTAATTATTAATATACATATATTAATTTGAAAAATATATTAATTTTATAAATATATTCATTATATATATAATTTGAAAATTATATTAATTATTATTAATATAGTCATTAATCATTGAATTATTTATATATATATATATTAATATATCAAAATTGGAAATCAATTACTTATATTAATAACTAATGGTACTTAATTTATAAAAGTTAACAAAAAATATGTAATACTAGAAAATTGAAAAATATCAAAAATATATTATAAAAGAAATATATGCAAGCCAATGTCACATGAGTTGTTTTCTAACGTTGTCGTAACCTCGTAGAAGTGTTGTCGTAGACTAATATTTAAAAAAAAAAAGTCAAATATTACAATATTTTTTTTTTAAATGAAAGAAGAAATGCTATATATTGTTGAATAAAATTGATGAAATAAACTAATTTTGAGAATTAAATTTTATTTCATTATAAAGAAATTTTAGAAAATATGTACAATAGATTATTAATTTTATAAATATATTAATGAGAAAAATACATTAATGTTATAAATATATTAATTATACATATAATTTGAAATATATATTAATTTTATAAATATATTCATTATATATATAATTTGAATAATATATTAATTTTATAAATATATTCATTATATATATATAATTTGAAAATTATATTAATTATTATTAATATAGTCATTAATCATTCAATTATATATATATATATATATATTAATATATCAAAATTGGAAATCAATTACTTATATTAATAAGTAATGGTTTTATAAAAGTTAACAAAGAAATGCATTAATAATAGAAAATTGAAAAATATCAAAAATATATTATAATAGAAATATATGCAAGACATTGTCACATAAGACATCAATGGTCTAGTGGTTAGAGCACAACCGGGCCACCCGGGTTCGAATCTCACACAACGCATAATATTGATTATGATGATTTCAGTGATGATGTCATCCTTAGCATGACGTGTGTGATGATGTGGCAAGCTTACGTGGCAAAATATTATTTTTTTATTAATATGGCTACGACAACGGTTTTTAAGATATGACGATCTACGACAACGGTTATTATATGGCTACGACAACGGTTTTTTCAACACTACGATCTACAACAACGGTTTTTATATGGCTACGACAACGGTTAAAAACCGTTGTCGTAGAGTCTACGACAACGGTTAAAAACCGTTGTCTATGAGCGGATTTTTTCAGAGGCTACGACAACACCAGCTACGACAACGGTTTGAATATGGCTACGACAAGGGTTAAAAACACTTGTCGTAGCCCTTTTTTCTTGTAGTGTCCACATCAAACTTACCTCTACCAATTACCTTCTCTGGAGGACGCAAGTTGAATCAGTTTTTGAATGTCAAGATTTGCTTGGATTTCTTGATGGCACATTCACTGCTCTTTCACCCACTGTCACGTCGGAATCCTCCTCTGCTGCAAATCCGGAGTTTCTCGCCTGGAAAAAGAAAGATAAGCGCATCGCGAGTCTACTTCTCACGTCTCTACGGAGGAGCCCCTTGCCCTAATTATGGGTTGCTCCTCATCGCGCGAAATATGGCTAGTCTTAGAGCACGCTTCATGATTCCAAATCGCGTGAATTCCAGATCAAGGACGAATTGCATGCCATTAAAATAGGGGCACGATCTGTTGCCGAGTATGATCAGGCGTTCAAAACGTTGTGCGACCGTCTCACTGCCATCGGCCGTCCAGTTGATGCCGCCGACCAATCCCATTGGTTTCTTCACGGTCTTGGCTCTCATTTTGCTAACTTCTCCGTTTCTCAAATATCACTCCAGCCCCTACCTACCTTTTCTAAATTGATGCCGAGAGCTCAGAGTTTTGAACTCTTTCTTCGCTCCATAAAGCCTGCTGCTCCCACTCAAGTGGCTTTCATTGCGACCTATTCTCGGAACGCCTCTTCTCATCAAAAATCTGGTGGTCGTGGTTAGAATTATGGTAGCCAGCAGTATGCGGTAATGGTGGTGGATGGTTCCAGTTCGGTGGTCGGGGTAATGACGATCATGGTGGTAACCGTTGTCCTCTTTGTTGTCAAATTTACCGCAATGAGCATTACGCGGACAAGTGCCCTCAATTTTTGCAGGCCCGTGCCACCTCATCCCAGTCTACTCAACTTGCCCAAGCGTTCAATACTTCGTGCAACATCTTTCAGCCGACTTCTGATTGGTTTGTGGATTCGGGTGCTTCAGCTCACATGACTGCTCAAACTTTCGGTTTGGATTCATTTGAGCCTTATCATGGTAATGGTCACGTTGTTGTGGGTAACAGGAATTCTCTTTCAATCTCTCATATTGGTTCTCATTGTTTATCTAATGGTATTCAACTGCTTGACGTTTTGGTGTATTCACACATGATTGTCCCGTTGATATTGTTTTCTCTGACAAGTCCTTTGAAATTCAAAATCGCATGACCAAGATAGTTCTGGCTCGAGGAAAGTGTGATCAAGGCTTATATGTTTTGGAACAGGGACATCCAGCTCTGGATGCTGCTCTTCGTTCAAAGGGGTTGAAGACCAGTTTTGATTTATGGCATTTACGCTTGGGGCATGTCCCGTTTTCTATTATTTCCCTTACGAATAAGTTAAGCTTGTCAGTTACTTCTTTATTATCGAATCCTAGTATTTGTGGTTCTTGTCAGTTAGCAAAGAATAAACGGTTATCTTTTGATTTAAATGAGAAACGTGTGAATAAAGTACTTGATTTAATTTATTGCCATTTGTGGGGCCCGATGCCGGTTTATTCATCTAATGGATATCGTTATTATGTGGCTTTTGTGGATGATTATTCTCGTTTTACTTGGATATATCCATTGCATACGAAGTCTGATTTCTTCGAGGTGTTTGTTTGCTTCCATAAATTTGTCTGCACTTAATTCTCTGCATCTGTTAAGGTTTTCCAAAGTGATGGGGGCACTGAATTTGTTAATAGTAGAGTCCGAGATTTTACTTCTTTATATGGCATTCATCATCGTTTGTCCTGTCCGTATACTCCTTAGCAGAACGGTAGGGCTGAACGAAAACATCGTCATATTTCTGAGGCTGGTTTATCTATGCTATTTCATGCTTATGCTCCTGCATGTTACTGGTTTGATGTTTTTGCCACAGCAGTTCATATCATTAATTGTCTTCTATCCACAGTTTTGGGTAACAAGTATCATTTTGAGTTACTTTATGGTACTGTTCCTAATTATGCCAATTTCAGACCTTTTGGATACCATGTTTACCTATATTTGTGTGATTATGCTGCTAACAAGTTAGTTTCTCGCAGTCATCCTTGCATCTTCTTGGGTTATAACAGTTCTCACAAGGAATTTCGGTGCTTCGATCCTCACACCTCACGTGTTTACATAACTCGTCATGCTCAATTTGATGAGTTTCAGTTTCATTTTTCAGGCTCCGTTGGCACGTCGATACCCTCTCCGGAGGTGTCTACTTTTTTGGATGATGGCTCGTGTGTTAGTATTCCTTCTCATACACCACATGCGGCTCATACTCCCCTTTTGCCGCCCGTCACACCCTGTCGTGTGTGTTCTGATGACCCACACCCTGTTGTGCTACCTGCTGCTACTCCTCAAATAGATTCGGCTCCTGTCATTCCTATTGTGCCGGCTCCTCCTCCACCTCCGATTTTGCCCACATATCATATGCAGACTCGGGCTAAATCCAACATATTTAAACCCCGTTATCCAGTTGATCTTTGCATCTACAACTCTCCTTTCTGCTCTGATTGCAGCTTCTGAGCCCTGAGGCTTCAAATCCGCTTCAAAGTCTCCTGTTTGGGTATCCGCTATACAAGAGGAAATTGATGTCCTTCGATCTAATGCTACCTGGGACTTGGTTCCCAGACCTCCTAATGCTAACATTATTAGGTCAAAATGGGTGTTTCGCACCAAGTATCATGCAGATGGTTCTATTGAGCGTCACAAAGTTAGGCTAGTGGCTCAGGGGTTTACTCAGGTTCTGGGTTCAGACTTTCATCACACTTTCAGTCCTGTGGTCAAGACTAGCACGGTTCGTGTGATTTTGGCTATCTCAGTTCAGCATAAATGGCCCCTTCATCAGTTGGATGTGAAGAATGTCTTCTTGAATGGTGTTTTTCAGACACCTGTTTACATGGCTCAACCTCTGGATTTTATTAATCTATGATTTTCTCATCATGTATGTCGGTTGAAGATAGCTCTATACGGTCTTTGTCAAGCCCCTCTTGCCTGGTTCATCGGTTCAGCTCATTTCTGTTGAGCCTCGGCTTTTGTGCCAGTCGTTCGGACTCATCTCTTTTTTATCTCTATTGAGGTACTTCTATTATCTACCTCTTCCTTTACGTGGATGATATCATTGTTACTGGTAATAACAAGCAATTACTTCATCAATTCATCTCTCGTATTCATACTGAATTTGCCGTGAAGGATCTTGGTCGATTGAATTATTTTTTGGGGCTTCAATGTCATATTTACCTTCTGGTCTCTTCATTGGGCAAGCCAAATATGCTCATGATATCTTAGATCGGGCGAATATGCTCGACTCGAAGCCTATTGCTACTCTTCTTGCTGCTGGTAAAACTCTTGTTAGTGTGGGTGACCCATTCCCGGATCAGACACTGTATCAGTCTCTTGTGGGAGCCTTACAGTACTTGACGATTAGTCGTCCAAATCTATCCTTTGTGGTTAATCTAGTTAGTTAGTTTTTGCACACTCCAACAGTCGACCATTTTTCTGATGTTCTACGTTATGTGAAGGGGACTCTTCACTTTGGTCTTGATTCCCGACGTCATCCCGAGTCGTCTATTATCGGCTACTTATATGCAGAATGGGCTCGTTGTGTTGAGACACGACGGTCCACCTATGGGTACTCCATTTTTCTGGGTGGAAATCTGTCTCTTGGAGCGCTAAGAAACAACCTACTGTGGCCCACTCTAGTTGTGAATCCGAATACCGAGCCTTAGCCAATGCGGCTTTTGAGGTGGTGTGGTTAACTAACCTTTTGGGTGAACTCAAGATCGCCTCATCTTCTTGTTCACAACTCTTGTGTGATAACAAGAGTACCATTTTCTTGAGTCAGAATCCAGTGGCTCATAAGAGGGCTAATCACATTGACATTGATTGTCACTTTGTTCGAGAGTTGGTTTTTGTGGGCAAACTCTCTACTCAATTTGTTCCGTCGCATCTTCAGTTGGCAGATATCTTCACAAAGGCCCTTCCCCGTCCGACATTTGACTTCTTACGATCCAAGCTTTGCGTTCGACCACATCCCACGCAAGGCTTGCGGGGTAATAAGGAAAATAGTTGACTTAGTCATATTGTATATTTCATTGTATATCTCTACATATTTGTACAGATTTATTTTCCTTTGGTAACCGATTGTATGTTGATTATATATAGTGGAATACCCTAATCACCAAATCATCGGTGATCATAATCCCTTTCTTATACATGTCTCGTAATTAAATAAAGTTCGATCTGTGAAATCGGTTACGAAATCATATGCTACGGTATATATAAGTTTTTGTTTAAAATATTTTATTCTAAGCAAAAAAAAAAATTGAAATATCATTTGGTAGAAGAATTGCTATAATTAGTAATTAAAGCAAGAGATCGAATCTCACTCCAAGAGAGTGGAGCGAAACTAATATGACTAATTAACAGTCATATACACTTTTCGTATATATAATAAAGCTTACAAGACTTTTATTCTTCTAACTAAAATTATATTTTTATTCATATTGTGGTTCAATTATTCGTGTGTGTATTATATATATATATATATATATATATATATATATATATATATATAGTAACGGGAAGATGCATAGTGCAGGTGACCTCATTAAAGCACATTATACATATTTATGATAATGTAATTTCATTATTATGCAAGTGACTAAAACATAAAATAAAAAAAATTAGAAATAGAAATATTGTTTAGGCATACATAATGTGCAGATTAAATGAGAGGACTAAAAAGGTGTAATCGGATTTTGATCATCCATATGTTTTTTTGAGTAAGTTTTTTGTGAGACCGTTTTACGGATTTTTATTGTATTGTGTGAGATGGGTCAATCCATAACTCAATCACCCACAACTCAAACCCTACAATTCATATGTTGTTTGAGGATAATGGGTTCTGTATCACATGTGTTTTTGTGTTTTTCTTTTCATTATTATGCCTTGTTTGATATGTAAAAAAGAAGAGTTGGACTGGTGTGCAACTAGTGCATGGATCCATGCACTCGAGTCGGGTCAGGTTGAATCCGACCCGTATCCGCGCATTTTCTTCTTTTTTTTCTGCGCATTTTCTTTTTTTTTTTGGCCCTGACCTTTATGTTGTGTTAGGCATACCTTTATATTATATTAGTCATACATTTATGTTATATTAGTGATACCCTTATTTCCAAATTTCATACTTTAACCTTAAACCCTAATTTCGGCACAATATATCCTAATTTGGCACAAGTTGTAGATATTTACATTTATATGATATTACTTATACATTTATATGAGATTATTTATACATTTATATCAACATAAACATACATTTATGTAATATATATATAAAGATAAAACTAACATAATTAAAAGGTATGACTAACATAACTAAAGGTATGCCTAATGTAACTAGAAGATATGAAAGGTATTAAATTATTAATATGTCAGTTTAAAAAAAATGCTAAGGTACAACTAGTCTTACAAAATGTATATGTCAGTTTAAAAAAAATGCTAAAGTACAACTAGTCTTACAAAAGGTATATGTCAGTTTAAAAAAAATGCTAAGTTACAACTAGTTTTACAAAAGGTATGTCTAACATAACTAAAAGGTATGTCTAACACTACTAAAAGGTATATTTAACATAACACTAAAGGTATGACTAACATAACTAAAAGGTATTTCTAACACAACTAAAAAGTATAGTTAACATAACATAAAAGGTATGTCTAACATAACTAAAAGGTATGTCTAACACTACTAAAAGGTATACTTAACATAACATAAAGGTCAGACACCTGGGAGCATGTTTGGGTTGATTTTGTCTACGACATAGAGGCGTGTGCAAACGCGTACGGGCGTGTACGAGCGTGTGACGGGTCGGGTCGACCCGTGTGCACGATTGTAGGATCCGTGCACCGGTTGTATATAAGTTTTTGTCAAAAAAGAATTGATTCCTTCAACTTTTCTTTGCCTAAAATTTAGTTATCTAAAATTTTAGTATTGAATCCTCATTTGAAATTAATAAATTTACCAATAGTATTTTATAAATAATGTCTAAAATACAATATTTTTTAAACACCAGCCCCTAGGATATTAATAATTTGGTTTAATTGCAACAACCCATCAAACTATCAATAATTTTACACATAAACCATCAAACTTTTTTTTAGCATTGATATATATATATATATATATATATATATATATTAACAATGCAGATTTAACACTTAAACCGTTCAATTAATTAAAAATTTCGGTTATTTTTCATCGAATTTTGACATGTGGCATATTTTTAAGGAATGTTGTCCAAACAATTGAATCATTTAATTCTTAATACATACTTAAGGGATTTATTTAATAGAATGACTCAAATATTTGGATTAAAAAATCCTTAAAAATATGTCACGTGCAAGTCACGTGCCAAAATCCATTAAAAATCCATTAAAAGATGATCGTGATTTAAATGTCAAATCCTTATAATTTTTATATCGGCGTAGAAAGAAAATTTTTAGTAATTTATATGTAAAATCGTTCATAATTTGATAATTAACCTATTAGGACATAGTAAAATACTAGAGTTTTGATTTTAAATTGGTTGTTGAATAAAAAGAACAAAGAGAGATAGAGAGAGAAGAAGTATTACCAAAATCCAAGAGAGATATTGGTCCAGAATTTATGGGCTGAAAGGTGGGAAAATAAAGTAGTGGGCCTCGGGTCCAGCCCATTTACATGGTCCTTAATTAATTATATTATATAAATTATAATTGGCTTTAATGACTGTATTATTTGGTCAACAAAGTGGGTTCTTAAATAAATAAATAATGCTAGTCAACAGAAGTGTTTTATAGACACGCAGTTAAATTAGGTTGTTTTCTTTTGGGATTTCCGATAGATGCCAACTGAATTTATAACCTAATATTAGGAAAAAAAAATATTGATAAAAGTCTTGATTGTCTAATAATATTTATCCTGGCATAAAATTTTATAGAGAGAATTTAACAGATATACAAATTTGTGAGACGGAATTCTATTATTTAGAAACCAAACTCAATTTGTGACTCAAAAATTCGTATGTATTGACTTATTTCATAAAATTAAATATATTAAAATTCTAATGATTTTACATTAAATGAATTAAAATATTAAATAGGTTATGGGTTAAGATGGGAGATAGAAAGTCGAGTTAAAGACTCTGACTCATCTATCTTTATGGCTTTTTTCGATTTGTCGTATCAAAATATTGGATTCATTAAATTGTATATATTATTATTAGAGGAGCATGATTTGTAATTTGAATTTTTTCTAAGAGGATAATAGAATTAATTTATTTATTTTTGCAATGTGCATAACAAAATAAATAAATAAAGAATCACGTGATCATAAATAGCGGCACTATAATTAAAAAGGAACTTATATATAGCCAAATTAAGTGGTTGAAAGTACTTATACACTAATATAGTAGCTGTCTAATGAAGTTGAACTGCTTATTACTTAATTATGTTAAGAATTAATAACACTTTACCTCCTTAATTATATAAAATATATTATTAATTAATTCCCCATAAATGAACCAGTTTTTTGATTTTTTAACAAAAATGTTATGAAATTAATCCATTAGACGATTTAATATAATTTTTATGTTTTATATTATTTAGAAAGGGACAAAATACAAAAGAAAATGAAACAAAGATGATCATTTTGTATTCAGTTGGTCAAATGTAACAATTAGAAATAATAACAAGGTGAATAATGAATTAAATTATAGGTGATAAATAATTATCAACTGAATCATTAAACCCTAGCCTACATTTTGACCACATTGCACCAAATCTTTGAATCCTAGGCTACTCATTTATTTTTTCTAGGGGTTTGAGACACAATTCTTGTCTTTAAGCACAAATTAGTTCAAATGCACCTATATATAAATAAAGGCATCTCAACACTTGAAGCATAAACACAAATTCCCAAAGAGAAGTACTTCTTAGAATTAATTGTATCAAACTTTAATTTGCCTTTTCTCTTTGGTGAAAATGACCAAGCCAATGAATATTTCGAGTTACTTAATTGTTTTATCATCGATTTTAATGTTGGGAAATTTGATCACTTTTGCTAAAGCTAAGGCATTCTTTGTGTTCGGGGATTCATTGGTGGACAACGGAAATAACAATTATTTGGCCACCACCGCCAGGGCCGACGCTCCGCCATATGGGATCGACTACCCTACTCATCGTCCCACCGGCCGTTTCTCTAATGGTCTTAACATCCCCGATATCATAAGTATGTTTCTCATCCATTATTAAATATTCTTTTAGTATATATGAAGAAAAAAAAAGTAATTTTTTTTTTTTTTTGTATAATAATTAGGTGAAAAAATGGGATGGGAGCCCACATTGCCATACCTAAGTCCAGAGCTTAGAGGGCAAAAACTACTAGTTGGAGCCAACTTTGCTTCTGCTGGTGTTGGAGTACTTAATGACACTGGAGTTCAATTTGTAAGTTTAATTATTAATGCTTTTTTTTGTTTTTCAAAATTAATGCATTGATATAATTCATTTTTCTATTCTAAGAAAAATATTATTGATCCTTTATTTTTCTTTGAAAAATTTCACATATTTTTATGAGGAAATTATTTTTGGGTCAGACAGTCTCACAAATAAATAATAAAATTCAAGAAAACGATTAAAAGCTTAATTTGATTTTTATATTTTTGCAGGTTAATATAATTAGGATATATCAACAGTTGGATTATTTTGAGGAATATCAGCAAAGAGTGAGGACACTGATTGGAAAAGGGCAAACTCAGAAACATGTGAAACAATCACTTGTTCTTATTACTTTGGGAGGAAATGATTTTGTCAATAATTATTATTTGGTCCCTTATTCTGCAAGATCTCAACAATATTCCCTCCAAAATTATGTTCCCTTTGTAATTTCTGAGTACAAGAAGGTTTTGCGGGTAAATAAACTCACCTTATGTAGCATATTCTTATATATATTACTATAATAAAAGTATGAATGTTTCGACTGATCATTGACCGATCAACAATGCAGAGATTGTATAACTTGGGAGCTCGTCGGGTTTTAGTGACGGGGACGGGCCCGTTAGGGTGCGTGCCGGCTGAATTGGCACAACATAGTAGGAGTGGTGAATGTGCACAAGAGCTTATGAAGGCTGCTTCACTATACAATCCTCAACTAGTTCAAATGCTTAGAGAACTCAACAATGAATTTGGTAAAGATGTTTTCATTGCAGCTAACACTAATCAAATGCACATGGATTTCATCACCAACCCTCAACACTTCGGTACGTTCCCGCTTCTAATCTTCAATTTATCATCGGTGTTTGTTGTTTCTTTAAATATAAAATTGGATTCATAACTATAGGGGTGTCGTGTATTTCATGATGTGATGATTGTTTTGAAATTAGTAAATCCAGTTTGGTATCTTTCAATTTTTGACAAATTCGGTCTCATACTCTAGTTGGACTTTGTGAATTCCGACAATCTTGATATGGGTATCATGTATTGGCCGAAGAAGCAATTCACATTGACCAAAACTAACAAATTTTTTAAATCGTACCCGACTGAACAGTGAATTTTAAATAAAATTGGACGAATTTTGTCCCACAGTATAGTTATGAGATCAATTTTACATTTTCCTGTATGCCCACTCATAATTGTGGACTATGTGGTATTCTTTGGATCAAGTATGGTTCTATATATAATTTGATAGATTTGGTGTTGTAATTGTATGTTCATTTGGGCAGGATTCAAAACCTCAAAGATAGCTTGTTGTGGACAAGGCCCATACAATGGGCTGGGCCTTTGCACCCCATTATCAAACTTGTGCCCAGATAGGAATTTGTATGTGTTTTGGGACCCATTTCATCCATCTGAAAAGGCCAACAGATTGATAGTCCAACAAATCTTGACTGGATCCAGAACTTACATGCACCCAATGAACCTTAGCACAATTATGGCTATGGATTCAAATGTTTGAGGCCCATTTCAAGAAGCTGGCCCACAAAGTTGAAGCCCAAGTCCATTTACCTTTTGCTACAAATTGTGTCTTCTTCTTCATCATGTTGCATTTCAATTTCATATTTGTGTTTTGTTAATGGTGTCAATGTCTTTGTAATGGCCTAATTGGTCTATTTCAATATCAATAAACAATTAGAGATGTTATATCGCGAGTTTTCGTATATTCCACCTCGACATATATGATTGTGTTTATTATTTATTACTTATTACCAAGGACTAAAATATCCGTATCGACGGATATATTGGTACCTTGATTTTACAGATATATCGATATCGGTGGATATATCGGTTTTTGCGCAAAAAATTGAAAAAATTTGTAAAAAAAATTGAAAAATATATCTAGTACTTTATATAATATTATAAGTAACATTAATACATATATTGAACTTAAAACTACAAATAAAATGATAAATTTACAATAAATATAAAGATACACTAATATTATATACATCATAATCCATTTATTAAACTTCAAAAAATTTAACTAAACTTAATTAAATTATGAGAGAAACCTAAATACTATTGTACTAATTAATTGTAAATAATTTAATTAAACTTAATTAAATTATGAAAGTAACCTAAATACTAGTGTACTAATTTATTGTAAATAATTTAATTAAATTTATATAAAGTAATTGTTTACTCCACTCATAGATAAATATATAGATATATAAAAATTAAAGAGAGGGATAAATAAAAATAAAAATTCAGAAAATGAAAATGAAAAAAAAAAATGTGCAAGGAGCCACCGACAAAAAAGGAAAAAAGAAAAAAAAAAGGCAGAAATTCGAAAATCGGCGATATATCGCCGATATATCGAGATAAATTAACAGATTTGTACACAGCCTATCCGATATAAAAAAATCGCCGATATATCGGCGATATATCGGAGATAATACAACGAATTTTGACAGTACTCGAATTTCATATCGGATACTTCATTTTTCCGATATATCGACGCCTATCGGCGATTTTTTAGACCTTGCTTATTACTTATAATTAAATGTCTATATGTAAAATGAATAATAAATGGTGAACAATAATGTATTTCATGTTCAGAATATTTTATTACTATATAGGAAATTTAAAACATTAAGATATCTTACAATAGTAATCATTCTAGAATGCAAGCACAAACATAATGTCTACGATCATGATCTGGTGTTTCATAGATACACATTCCACCTTTTGGATAATTTTTTGCTAAGCAATGTTTGTTGCAATCTGGAAATTTAATGCATAGTCCTTGAGGTATATACTTATGTGGGTCCCCTCCTTCACCTTGACCCTTCACTGAAATTGAAAGAAGAAAAAAAGAAAAAAAAATCAAATAGAAAGCATTTTTGAGACATTATATCTGAAATATATTGCAGAAATAGAAAAATTACCTGAAATTAGGAGAAAGGCCATGAAAATTAGACCAAAGAAAAGAGAAGTTTTTTTGTCCATTTTCACCAAACAAGAAACGAGATTGATGCTATTGAATAAAAACGGAAGTCCTTTTTATAATGATTTTTCTGTAAAATTTATTAATTGCGTGGTAGTTGAAAAATAATATCTCTTTTCCCTAAATTTAATATTGGAAATAAAATATAAATAGTGTATATCCTCTATTATATATAAAGAAAAAATCATTGTGCCACATGTCACTCTAGTCTCTAAGAATGAAAGTTTTCCCTCCTAAACTTTAAATGGTATTTTATTTATTTATTTTTAATGTTATTAATTATATTTTTGGAAAATATTAGATAAATCAATTTGCTACCAATTTAGTTAATATATTAATAATGAATGTGTGTAAGAATTTTTTTTAATCAATTCTTATTAATTATGAATATGAAGATTACAATTAAATTCTCTACTTTATTATATGCAATTTTAGCAATTATTATTAACATATTTGAATGGTATAAAACGATAACTATAGTGCTTCTTTTATGTTATGTGAGTAGTACTATTACATTATATTACATAAAATGAGGTAATACTTTTACATAAATGAAGTAATATATTTTAATTTGTGATACAACTAATGCCTTTAGGTGGTACATCTACACTAATATATTTTTTGTAAAATAATACAAATCATTTTTTAAGTAAAATCAGACAATACCTTTAAGTAGAAGGATCAACACTTTTACATCATATATTAATACTTTTACGTGATACAAATAATATTCTTACTTTGTATTTCAATTAAATGAGATAATACATTTATGTAAATAAAGTAAAACCTTATGTAAATGCAAAATTTCATCGATGTTTATTGTTTCTTTAAATGCAAAATTGGATTTATACAAAATGGATGTTACGTATTTTTGTTATTTGTTATGAAATTAGTAATCCAACATCTTTCAAATTTTTATGAATTCAGTCCGATAACCTAGTTGGACTTTGTGACTTCCTACAATCTTGATATGGCTATTATATATTGTCCGAAGAAGCAATCAATATTGACCAACATCAACAAAAAATTCAAATCATCATTGCCATATGACTTGCATGTAATAATTTCTACAGAAATCCTGGGTTCTGTGACTAAATTCGCAAAAAATGAAAAGATTTCGAACTAAGTTGTGAATTTTAAACAGAATTGAATAAATTTTGTCACATATACTTATGAGATCAATTTTTATATTTTCCTCTGTTCCCTCTTATAACTGTTAACTACGTGGGACCCTTTGGTCCAAGTCTTGTACCATATATAGTTTAATAGATTTGGTGTGTAATAATTGCATGTTCATTTGGGCAGGATTCAAAAGATTGCTTGTTGTGGACAACAGGACAAGGCCCATAAAGTGGGCTGGGCCTTTGCACCCCACTATCAAATTTGAGCCCAGACTGGAATTTGTATGTGTTCTGGGACCCATTTCTTGACTGGATCTTGACCTTACATTACATGCACCCAATAAACCTTAGCACAATTATGACTATGGATTGGAAGGATACTTCTATTCACACCTATAAAATTTCTTTATCACAGTCATTTTATTTATAAAATAACTATTTTATCTATAAAATTTATTTCCACAGTCTAATTTTATATTTAAATATTTTTTTCTTTCACAACCACACCATCTTTCATTTTGTTTTTCTTTCAACCATCATCTTCCTAATTCATATATATTTGAAGCCTACATACATTTTTGTCCTAAAAACTTGTGA